>CAVNYN010251919.1:0-103531 GCA_963692815.1 Nyctanthes arbor-tristis
AAAAAAAAAAAAAAAAAAAAAAAAAAAAAACAGAGAGGAAAGAAAGATGTTCTTGAAGGTTTATTCTTATCCAGCAGGTTTCCAAGTGTCCTTCGACAATGACACTGTTTTTGGCTTTAATAAAAAGTGAAAACAATTGCAGTAATCTAGTGGATACGTTAGAATGATTTAAGGACAGCATATTCGGAAACTGGTGCAACTAGCATATTCAGAAATCAGTGCAACTAAATTTTATGTTTCACTAGTAACTTGCACAAAATCAGGACAGAACCAGGTAGATGTTGCAGTTAGAGAACTCTTAATCACCAAAAGCATATAGAGGTCCACATAAAACTGAAAAGACTTGTCAAGATGAAATCATGTAAAATAATGGAACTTCTGAAATCATTATAGTTAGCCCCCCTCAACCACTGAAGCCACTAAATTCCGGAAGGGGAAAAAAGAGCATAAAGAGAAGTAACTTCTCTAACAAATGAGGCAGAAGGAAATTACATTTTTTGCCTGTTTCGGTAAGGTGATTCTAGTTTCCAGTTAAGACCCGAAAATGAGGATGAGAATTATACTTGTCAAAGAATAGGGTTCAATTGTTTCCACAAATCAAACCCCCACTAGTGACCTTGTCTAAACAACATTGGGAAGGCCTGAAAGGAACCAAAAATCTTGATTCTCAGTGAAAGGTGTCTACTTGACTGCTTCCATTACTTGTTGCACATATAATTAATTTCAGAAAATAGGAGAGAGGATAAATGTCAGGTTTGAGCAACCTGCACTCCAAGATTCACGGGATGATTGACAAGGTACATGCCAGGAGAAGTGTAGACAGAAGGAACCCATACCAGGCATCCCCAACAGATATAAAATCCAGCTGCAAGGACAAAGTGCATATACCAAAAACAGTGAGAATAAGTACCAGTAAAAGCAACACAGAAAAGTGTTATTACAATGAGGCAACAAAAATTCACTGATATAACATAGACCTCTATCATGAGCAATATCCATCGTGTTCCAATATCCAGCTTCCCACCAAAAGAATTTTGTTACATATACTAACATCAATATGGTATTGACAAGCATGGAATCGGAAACCCTTCCGTAAATTTCATACTGCAGGAAGCAAACACAATGTCACCATCCACAAGTGGATTTTGGAATTGCAGAATCCAGAAGGTGATTCCACAGAAACAACAGAACCCATTATTTCTTTATCCATTTATTTTATTCCAGTTTACTATATTTTTGACACTTAGCCAACTGAAGTTTCTTCCCGCTTTCATATTTCCAAGTGAAATACCCAAAAACAAAAAGAAAAAAAAAAAATCACAGTGAGGAAGGCTATAGTAGCCAAGACCACCAGAATTTTTATTTTATACATTGCCAGTCATCTAAAGTTCCCCAGAGAATATTTGATTGCTTGACATATGTTAAGCAAATAATTTACTAAAAAGGGGTTTTGAGGACTTTCTGGCTCCTATGCTTTGCGACCAAATAGAGACTGGTCATTTGAGATTGAGTCCCTACAAAGTTGTTCCACATGTTGCAAATATGTAATTTAATCTCCAATACTACATTACCTGCTTTATGCAGTAGGTTACAGCAAGAACAGCCCAAGACATCATCCCAAATCTGCAATTTGTGAATACTTTAATATCAAAGTTCTTCCCAATACGAGGATACAGCTCCATGCCCTGCAAATTGATCACAAAAGGTTTAAATTTTAGCTTATATGATTTGTTTTGCAACAAGTTTAAGAGTTTCAAGTTATTTACAATTTAGTCATATTGGAACAAGGTTGAGAAGCTCACCCAATAAAAGTCGATAATTATGTTCCCAGATGAACCAGAATCAGTTGAAGATGGTGCAATATGTCCCTTCAACACAAAGTCCACAAGAGTAAAAAATCAGAAATATTCTTGAAATAAGGAGAAATTCAACAAAACTTTATACTGTGGAAACTTACTTTAATATACAAGAAAATGCAGAAGACAAAGCTCCCAAAGATGAGTGCTGAAAATATCTCCCCAAGATGGTCGTAAACTATTGTGGGATTGAAAATTCCAAACCTGAAGGATTATGGTAAAGAATATCATAATCAAAAAACAAGCAGACACAAAATTAAGGCAAACTAAAAAATGTGAGATTTTTAACTTTAATTGCTTAAGAAGGTCAAATACTAACACAGCCTATGGCCAAGTCATACAAATAACATAGCATAGCTTGGGGGGAGGGAGTTTCAGCATCAGATAACTTATACACACATCGTTAATAATTATGCTATACCCTACAACCGCGTAATTATAAAGCTCTAAGCTGTTTGCACGTCCAGCAACTTGAACACTGGGGTCTCAAATATAAATAAATCTAAAACAACGGGCAGAAAACCAGAATCTCATCCTTCCCCTATACAAGATGTCAAGAAGAATAACATTGAGAAACTAATTTGGTAGAAGCAAGATGACCCGGGCTAACAATAAAAGAGTGCATGCTCATTTCAGTTAAAGTTTGTCAAAGAATTCTTACCACCAAAGACCAAGATACGTGATCAATGTTACTGCATATGCTGCAATGCCATTTGCCTGCAAAAAGCGAGGGAAAATAGCATATATGAACCCTTGAAGTTAACTCGAAATAACTATGGTCTTACATAAATCTTGACACTGCAAAATCCACTCAGATGATGGCCGAGTCAAACATTTTACACCTAGAAACACATTCACAAATACAGACAATGAAACAAAGATGTTAAACCTTCAGTACCTTGTATACAGGGTGATTTCCAGCAGGAGATATTGGACCCTCAACCCTTTTTCCAGGTAACAAAAGCTGAAGTCCGGCCTCAAATGCTGCATAACAAGCTATGATCTTCCAAGCTATTGCTGTGGGTTTTGGCCAAATTTCAGTGAATCCCTGAAGGCCGTGCTGCCTTAGGTAATTAAATGTTTGCAATATAGATCCATCAGCATGCACCATAGTATACCATCTGCGTGCATTAATGAACGGTCAGAGTATAGTAAAAACTTCCATAAAGTACGACAAGGCAATTTGATAAGAGCCTGGGCAGCGAAATGCTCTAGATTGATAACGACTACAGCATCCAAGGCATGACCATTGGCTTGAAAAATTTATTCATACGGTCAGTCACTTGTTTTAACACCAGAACTAATCAGTAAAGACAATTCTAGCAATGAAACAATCTGAAGACAGTGAAACAGAGCATTAGGAGAAAGATCTGAAGGACACAGACTCATTTCAATTTTGCATGGATGATTCAACACTATCACAACGCTGTAAGTGAATATATAAAATTCATTTGTGATAATTCGTTACACAGAGTGTATAAAGACATCTGCTTTTTTAGGAAAGGAAGTGTCCTACTTTCCAACAAGGAAAAATAAAAACGAAAGAGGAACAAATTCGAGGAAATCCATCTGTGTCTGTGAATTTCGAAAAACAACATTAGTTATCTCTGCCTTAACGAACCCAACCAACAACAAGCCACAGCAAGAAAGGAAAATTCTCAAATTAGCAAATCCGCAGAGAGATCCAGAATCAGCGAGGTTAAAAACCAGATCATACAAAAGTGACATCCACCCATCAAAATGCGATTCTTTTAGATGGGTATAAAAGGAAAAAGAAAAAAACTTACAGTAGAATAACAAAAGGCGGGCAAAGAGTGAGGAGAGAAAGCATAGATGCATATGTAACCATGGGTGAGTGAACCATATTCGACTCCGACCCCATATCAATCTCTCTGACGTCTCTCTTATTCTTGTTTTTAAGGAGTGAATTATACAGAAATCTCTCCTCCTCTCCCGGTGCTACTAATTTGGGTGGACTGTTTAAGGAGAAAAATGAGAGACGAGGGAGACGACTTGAGTTGAAGACTGAAGTGTGCCGGCAGCAATAGCCTAGATTCCGTTCTATTTTGTTACGTGCAAGGAGGGGGGGGGGACTGAGGGTTGCGTGGGTGGTTTGGGAACGATGTGGGTCACTCACTTGACTTTCTGATCCCCTGTTTTTTCATTTTTAGACTTTTCTAACTGAAGATGATTTCCAATTACTTTCTTCTTTCTTTCTTTCTTGTTTTTTGCTTTTTTGAATTTGGTAATTTCTAATTTTTAATAATGTTATACATGACACATGAGTCATGTTCAGGAGTCTAAGGGCGGATAAGGAAGGAAAGATGGTTATGATTGTTGAGACTAAATTTTGCTTTTGACTCAATAAATAAGATTTGTATTCGCAGAGAATTTATAATCAAATTGATATGAGCAATAAATGTAGAAAATGTAAGGAATATTTGTAATCTTTATAATAAATAGAAGACTATAAATGTGTAAGACAAGAAGAATGGAGTTTGAGTGTCGAACACTTTCTCATTTCTGTTTGCCTCTATTTATAGTGTACATTTACTTGTTTACATAGAATAATGATCGCATGTATTTAATGTCTGACTTACAAGGATGACGTAAGTCAAATCGGTAGGGGTTAATCCCTTATTTTTTGGACTAATAGTTGTTTAAGTCATGCGTGTGGCAAGTACCCACCGTTTCGCATTTAATGCTGGCATCCCATCAGGCGTACGTGATAAGTTTTCCTACGTGTGTTCCCTTGCTGCTATCCAGTAGGCTAGCTCATTAGGTTGTGCGCTACGTCGGGGCATTGCGAGCTCCCTGTCTTGGCTCCCAGACGCACAGGACCGTAAAAGCGTTTGGAGAAGATGTTGGCCGTCAAGTCGCTGAATCAGGTCTCTAGGTTTCTTGGTCGTCAGGTCGTCAGGCCGTTGGGTTAGGTGAGACGCTTAGGGCATGTTTTCAAAATCTTATACCTGTTGACTTTTGTTGACCTTTGACCCTCACTGACTTTTGCGGCCTGACGTCTACAATGATGATGGCGAGTGCTAATGTAGAGGTGGGTCATTGTACGTTGACTATAGGGAATACTAGGTTTTGTTGAGAAGAGTACAAGTAGTTTTGGAGTGGGGATGTGATGTTTGAGTTGGATGCGAGCAATGTTACACACCTTTTCGTTGGACTTCAACCATGAACACTTGAAGGTCCTCTTTTAGATCGAGTCAAGTCCCTGTCTCAAGGGTTTGAAGCACTCCAGTTTCAAACCACTGACAAAAAAATGAATGAAGTTGCTCATCTATTAGTTTATCAAATCATTGATTGTAGTTTAAATATTTGTTGGGAGGTTATGCCCCCGATTTCACTGTAATGACGCTATGGAATAAGAATGAAGTTTTACTTGTAATAATATGTATTGATACGGGACTATTTTAGTGCTTAATATGCCGATCTATCAAACAAAAAGTTGAATAATAATAATAAGTTAAGAACAATGTATAAATCAACCTGCTCAGTTCGCCAATCAGCAAAGTGGATCAAGATTTTTATAATGGTTATTCATCGGGTAAATTGCAGCAAAGGTCCCTCGACATTTGAATTCATTTGACAACAATTTAAATAGAATATAATATAGTTATCAAAATGTCAAGATCCGCTTGACAACAATTTAAATAGAATATACTATTATAATTGAAATTAAATTTTAAATTCATGTTAGGTAAAACTTTTGAAAATGATATATTTGTATAGAAAATGTGACTTGTGACTTATGTGTATAATAATAACATTTTAAATTAAATTTTCACTTGATTATTTTCTCATTATATATGTGTTACTTTTTTGTATTATTGAGTGACACGAATTTTAAATTTAATTTTGATTATAATAAAATTTTATTTAAATAATTGTCAAGTGGGTCCTAACATTTTATTACTTAATTAAAAAGTTAAATATATGCATTTAGATTAGATGAAAGTGCAAATTTCGCAAAGGTTAGAGACTTATTCTTCCAGATCTAAAGGTTTTGGATGAAAGTGAAAATAAATGTAAAGGTTGGATCCTTTTCTGCAAATTACCCTTATTTATTTATCGTATTGTATATGTCAACGTCCAAACATATATATATATATATGCCGGTCGCTTCTGAGTCTAGTTCTGTCTGGTGACGCATTTTTCTACCTTCATTTGGTTCTCTCTCTGTACTGCGGTTCCAGTTTCCAGCTCCCATTCCATTTAAAACCCTAGAATTATCCCTTTCTGGGGTTCTAATTCCAATCCCAATTCCGATTTCAATGTATTTGTTTATCATGTTATGCGGAAATGGCAGGGATTGTTGAATATCAGGTCAGTCCAGATTAAATCATCTAATTTAATTGTGTGTTGTTATTATATTTGGCTCAAGAATAAGTCTCTGATTTGTCGCTCCTCTTGGATTTTTGTGGGTTCTGGCTGTATTGGAATGTGGGGGCCTAAAATTTGTAATGCTTGATTGATCATTTTCAAGATTTTGTTAACGGAATTCTTGACAAAATGCATGGCGTTGGATATATCCACTGTTTCTAATTTTGTTTTCTGAACGTATTGTTGTTTTCTTAGGGACAGAAAGTTGAATTACAGTTGGTTATATTGTCTCGTTCCACACTTATGATTTGCAGACTGATAAAGAATTTAAGAGGTCGCTTCCCAACAGGCTAATGCTAATGCAGCCTGTTTATCTGGACAAAACGGGAAAACTGGAATTCTGGTCACTGGTTATTATATATTTATTACTTGACTAGAAACATTCTTCTTCATTGCTTGACTATAATTGGTTGGGTCATGGGTGCAGAACTCTGAATGTTGCGGCATTAAATTTTTCCATGGAAGCTAAACTCAAGATGAAATGTAAAATGTTTTTGATATGGGCTCATAAACTTCTCTGACTAACAATATTGATCCGATTCAAAGAAGACCTATGATCAATTTTCACATGGCAAATTTTGACGCTACATTATATATGAAAAAGCAAAAGATATCTTGTTATAAAGGGTTAGTCAGCCTGTAACTTGAAATGCATGTGTTTTATATAAGGTATTAAATTCAAAAGTTAAAAAAAAAAAAAAAAAAAAGGAAAGAAAGAAAAAATGAAAAGAAAAATAAAAGTATTTAAATTTAGAAGGGAGTGGAATTAAGTTCTAATAATACCAAGACCAGGGCGAGTTTAGTTGGAATATGAATTGTTAGACATCAGCTCTGGCTAACTCCTTTATAAATTTATCGTAGATGATTATCCTTGAGGTTGAAAACAGAAGGATTTAGCATAGAAGGAATGGAGGTACATAAGTAAAAACTAAATTGGAAAAAGAAAATTATCCAGTTAGAGACTGAAATGGGTTAATTTCAATATATATATATATATATATATATATGGTTGGAAGCTTAAACCACATGGAATAAAAATTATAAACATTGATTAAACAATATCTTTTCGTAATTTATTTTTGAGTATTTGTGATAACACAGAGAGGGGGGGGGGAAGAGAGAGAGTTGGGCTTGGGCTAACAGTGCCTGCTAGGCCCCCCCCCCCAACCAAAAAAAAAACCGTCCATGTAAGTTATTTTTGTCTATACTTGGTCCATTTCCATTTAGTATCAGAGGCAATGCTGTTATGCAAGCTTGAGGCATGACAGTGAGAAATTACTGTGATTTGATACATTTAACTGAAATGTCAATTCTGGTCACTGCACTTCAAAAGTAATTCTATGTCCACCTACTATTTTGAGATGATATATGGTTGCATTTCCTAGGAAATGAGTACTAAAATATTTACCCATATGTCAACTGACATGGGTAACATAGCTGCAGTCAGAAGATCTAGATCCTACTTCAATTAGTTAAGATGTCGTAACAAGTTCAAGAAAGTAAACAATAACCTTCACTGACAAATGTCGAAAAAGAACCTAAAAGTAATATTGCACGTGTCTATTTTATTGAAAGATATGGTGACTAGGTATGTAATTCATTGTAGACGGAGAAAAATAACATAAATTGTTGTTACCTTCAATTTGTTTGGCTCTACAGACACAAACCAAGGTTTTCTACGATGCTCATAGTTATTCTATGTGAATGTTTTTTTCCTCTCTCTCTCTCTCTCTCTCACCTCTATTAAGCATTGCTTTCTGGGAGTTGTCTGGTGTAAGACAACAGCAATAGATTATACCATTCAAGAGCTAACATTGATATTTTAGTTAGAGAGGTAGTTCATCGGCCCCATTCCTTTCTTTATCTAAGACATGGGATTCTCATTAGATTATGAAACTTGATTCCTTGCACTTAATGATATGAGCATAAGTATTATCTACTGGTTGGAAATTGTGTATTTTAGATGATAAAGTTGTAAGTTATATTGAAATATTATTTTAGGATGGTTTTTTGTTGCAAGAGAGACTGATAACACATCCAAGATGCAGTGCTCAACTATTTTCCAACAGCTAATAATTATAAAGAGAGCAATATTTGGAATATAACAAAGTCATGAAATTGTTTTTAGTTTCTCATTTGCCCTATCTAACTATAACATCTCTTAATGGCAGATGGGAGTTATTTTCTGTCATTTGCTTGGTCTTAATTGGCATATTGCATTCTATGCTATCTATGAAGTTAATAGGATTCTTGATTCAATTCTCTAACACTGTATGCAGGGTTTTTAATCTTTATTGAGATGGTCTGTGGCGATAATAGCTTTGGCCATGATTTTTCTAATTGAATCTGCATTCCAAACATTTAGCAATGCAATTAGTATCAAATGATATTCGACACGGGATATTTCAGAAACAGAGCCCATACTGTCACAGCCTGATGGAGTTGAGAGATCAGGGGAATCTTCACCTTCTTCTTCATCCTCAATTGAAATAACTGTAGGTAGTGATTGTTCTATATCTGCCGATGATCTTCCTAGTCCTGATGTACCTGGAAATTACTCTCTGGTGCAAACAGACCAACCACAGTGCCGCATCTGCCTTGATAATGAAGGTATTTGTTTGTTTATTTTTAATAACTTAGTTGTGTTTTCCTTTAATAGAACCAATCAGTTGTATTCCTGTAACTTGACCATCTATTCTCCGGTTTGAGAAACCAATAAATTGTAATTTGAACTTTGATAATCATATTCAGGAGAAGATTTGATTGCACCATGCCATTGTAAAGGCACCCAAAAGTATGTCCACAGATCATGTCTTGATAATTGGAGGTCGACAAAGGTAACCCTAAATTATTCCTTTATATTGCTGTGCGTGTCACACTATGGAATATGAGATCACCAATTCCGAAATTTTTCAACCAATTCCGAAATTTTAGTTGAAAATATTACCAATTTTACAAGAAACTTATTTCACCTAAGAACAGAACCTCATGCTTAATCAATTTGTTTGAACGACATCATGTAACAACCTGTCATGCTTCTAGAATAATTTCATGTTTAATATCTCATTTGCTTCTACTGGCTGCTACAGGCAACCAGGATTTATATTGCCTGTTATCACGAGATTTTTACTGGTAGTCTAGAAGCACTGAATTAGAAAATAATGGTTCCGATGCGTCTATGACAATTCACCCAGCATGATCTTTATGTTGACAACTGAATTAGCCAATCCTTGGATAGAAGTGAATATCTACTAAAAATTTCACCATCTGTAATCTATGAAAGGAAGTAGAGAAATAGTGCAAAAGTATACCATATCTGTTCCTTCTGTAACCCCCCTTCTCTCTCTCTCTCTCTCTCTCACACACACACACAATCTCATTAAAAAAATTTTGATTTTCACCATTGACTGGATGGATCGAAGAGTTCCATGTAGCTGATGTGTTATAGGGAATAAGACTTAGTTTGTTCTTTGAATCAATCACAAGGTTTTTATGTTTTTCTTCTTTTGCCATTTTTGTTTTGGGTGGGACAGAAGGTACTGCAGTTCAGAGACTCAGTTTATTGTGATCGTCGAATGGTTATAATTTTTAAGATTTTCTTGGAGATGTGGTGGGTGTTAGCAAACCAATTCTATTTCAATATAGAATTAAATTCAGTGAAAATAAGTGGTGGAGATCTGTGCAGTACATGTGGGTCCGATGAAATGTGTTGATGTGATTTGTTTGACCAAATTCTATTTTCCATATCTATTGTTCCTATGGTTTAATTTTGTTCCCTTGAAATTAGAAAATTCCGCTGATATAATAGAAACTTTTTCTGAACTTTGCTTTTCCTCCCAACATGTTCTTTTACATCTACACCGTATTCTTTTGCCAGACGACATTATTGCAATAATTTTATTGATATTCAATTTTTCCATCTTCCACCATTCAGGAGGGCTTTGCTTTCGCTCACTGTACAGAATGCAGGGCAATGTTTATATTGCGTGCAAATGTCCCCCCTGACCGTTGGTGGCTGAGGTTAAAATTTCAACTTCTTGTTGCAAGGGATCATGCGGTCATTTTTGTTGTTGTTCAACTGGTATGAGATGTTTTTCTTTGGCTGGGGTGTTCCTCCAATGTTATTGTGTCATGATCAGTATTGTAATTGCTTTGTTAGAGCATCTCCATTAGGCTGTTTAAATGCAAAATTCTCTTTATTTTAAAGAGTCAAGCATTAAAAGTAAGCTCCAATAGACTCTTCATTTTAACATTTTGAAATAGAGGGACTAATTTGGAGAGCCAAACTCAGTCTCTATAATTTAATAGTCACAAATTCCAATAATCTTTTCTTGACTCAACCAAACCACAGTTACTCTTATTGGTCAAAGACAATTTAAATTATAAATATTGATTAAAAATAAAGCATTGTCATAATTGTTTCTTGATATAAGCAAAGCAAAATAAAAAGATTGCTGGAGTGGATTAAAACTTTTGTCCTACAAATTATAAAAGATGCTTTAAATAAAGAGGCTGTTGGAGATGCTCTTAGGCATTCATCTAGGCTAGGTATGCTATATCATATAAGGATGCCAGGACTTAATAATATTTTTTTTAGATCTCTAGATCTTCCAATCATAGTGTTAAAATTTATGGTTTTTCCTTTATTAACCCTGTTATTTATAAATCTTCAGAAGTTGACTCCCAAGTGGCGCAACCTATGATGTATTATTGTGAGTCACTACAAGTTATAGAGCAGACGTGTGCTCTTCCGATCTTGCAGCCTAAAATATAATAAGAGAAACTGTTTCATCGTCAAATTTTAGTTCTACACATGGAAATCTGCTCTTTCAAATAATATATTTTTTCGCCTTACTTCATGCATGACAACATGTGTTGAACTCTGTTTTCTTCTTATTTTCAAACCCCATAGAACTTCCCTGATTTCTTTTTCTATATACACGTAGATACTTAGATAATTACACAAAAAAGACAATGGATAATTGCTATAAGTGTGCAAAGATGTTTATGAGAAAGTTAGGCCTGTTAGTACTCTGTCATGGTAACTCGTGGATTTAAATTATTCAGAAGTTGAAAAGCTCTCTACCGTCAGACTAATGTTGCAGCTAATGCACAGTACATCTAGGTGCCCTGGATTTCCTCCCTATTTCTTTAATACCAGCTTACAACAAATCAACATTATGTCTAAATTCCTTCCCACAGTAATCTTCCTGGCTCTTAGATGTCTGGCACAGCCGCACAGGGAATGGGGATGGGTCATCTCGCATAATTTAAGTGTGCGATGCTATTTTTCAGTTTGGCAAATGCCATTTACTAAATTATTGGCATGGACTAGATGTGGGTCTACCATTCTAGTGCCAACTTAAATATTAGCGCATCATTTAGCCGGCAGTAAATTCGCAGGACTATGTTTCCTTAATAATTTAATCACATCAAATATTGTTTTCTTGCATCAAGTGCTCCTGAATGTTATTTGAACACATTCCTCTATGAACTTGCATAAGAAAGTTGCTTTTCAGCATTCAAGTTGGCTAATTTAATTGAACTGAGAAGACTGTTATTCTTCCATGTTTCTAGTTATTTTCTTTTTGTTAATTTCTTGTTTTCGTGAACTTTTCTTGTATACACATAGAGAAGATACTTTGTTGCTTCAACAACTTTACATGCGAAAAATCTCATGTGTAGACATGCTTTTCTGCTATTCTAGTTAATATTTCACACTGAGATTTTCTGTAGATTGTTGCATTTCTAGGTATACTTGTGTACAAATTTTATGGAGAAGAACTCAGGGAAATGTTTGGTTATGAAGAGCACCCATATGGGTTCTATACAATGGCAGGTAAAGCTGCTCCTACATATTTTAAATTATATGGTAGCTTTATTTTCCAATATTTATTATGAACTAATCAGAAGATATTGGTTTATCTATTGGCTTGAGCATCTTAAGTTATTGCCTGACATTTGGCATACAACTGTCATAATATAAATCTGCAATTGAAGTGTGACTTTTTGTATTCAATTGTCTGATGCTGCAATCTGCCTCTTTTCCCTCTAAATTTGGAGCTGATTTATCTGGATGGGGGGAATGCTCAGTGAATGCTGCTGGTACTCTTGTATTTCAGAAGATCATATTGATCATTAGTCTTATTAAACTAAACATAGTAGAAAAATTCTTCACCTATCTATATCCCTTCATTGTATTTAGATGAGAAAGAAAAGACCAAGAACATAGTAGAAAAATTCTTCACCTATCTATATCCCTTCATTGTATTTAGATGAGAAAGAAAAGACCAAGTTATGCCAAGGTCAGTGACAATGGGTTGGTGCGATATATAACTGATTCTGTCTCTAGCTTTCATATAGTGAATAATGATTGTTGTAGGCCATCATATATCGGCGTAGAGACAATTTGTTCTTTAGGCCTTAAGCTTTATATTTGCACAATTAGAAATATGTGTATTTAACTTTCTTAATTTTGTATGCTGTACATTGTTATCAAGCCCAGATTTCTTGCTTCACCATTTTGATACATTCCCATCATTTCACTTTTGGCATGGTGCAGTTTTAGCAATTGTGTTGGTAGGATTGCTGTATGGATTTTTCATTGCAATAATATGCGGACAGAAGATCAATGAGCGCCACTACCATGTTCTTGCCAAACAAGAACTAACGAAGGTCTGATGTTTCCTATTAATTTCTGGACTAGATACTGACGGATATGAGCTATCATAACTGTGGAAACTTGAATGAACTGAAATGAAATTGATCATATAAATGAAGGAAACCGAATATTAGCCTCTGAGTTGATATTATAATTCACTTCTATTTTGTTCAGGAATATGTGGTAGAAGATCGAGAAGCTAATAAAGATGTGCCTGAACTTGATCCCAGCCATGTGACGGAGCTAAGGATACTCGGCCTCTATTAAGCCAAGAACTTTGTCCGATTTCCTGTCACTTTTGTGAGTCTTTGAGTGCTCTTCTATTTTCAGTCTATCTATAAGCTTATTTTCTCTTAGTGACAAATATGAGGCTTCAGTTAGCCACTGGATTCCTTAATCCTCAGCTAAGACGTCTTGGTGATGTGATATGATACCTTGTATTTTTACCAATATTGGGCTGATTGTCATTGGTTAAAATTACACACATGCACACACACTACTGATAATCCAATACTTCATAAGGCAGTTCAGTTCTTGCACGCCTCGTGCTTCTTTCTTGTTTGAAGTTGCTTTACATGCTTCACTCTACTTATTCTTTTGTGTTCTCGTATTCTAATCCCAAACTGGCATTTTTTTTTCGGTTGCATGTAATCGTGTGCCTTTATGTTACATCAATGCATGGTTGTAAATTCTAATGGGGAGTATCTTTTCTAGGTTTCTCGTCCGGTGTGGCTTTGAATGAATTACAGTTCTGAAATGGAGATTTTTGTGCCGAAGCTGCAATTACCCACCTGCATTAATACTCTGATTCAAGGCACATATTGGGAGCAGTATATTTCTTTTAACTTTTCTTCTCATAGCCATGATGTTTGAATAGGATAGCTGTATCTACAAGTCACAATGTCTGTTATCCCCTCAAGTTTTTGTTTATACAATTTATTTATGGGTTTCTGCTATTGTACGAGTTATCATCGCTCAGGCAATGCTTGAATGCATACGAAAGGTACTGGTAGACAAAAGAACGAGGCATTTTCGCCTTCACTCTGATGGCCATGTTCTCATGATAACCACGTTAATTAATGAAAGCAGTGTGATTTATAATAGCTTCTTCTCCAATTATCTTGCACGCATTTTAACCAGTGTTCATTCATAATATAGGTACTCTGTTTGATCTTAGTTGCCAGTTGCGACAACCCCATATCTTCCAGCATTTAAGCCTCTCCAATTCTACCTTCTCTGTCGAACCATCTGATACTATTTCAAGCATTCTCCCATCTCCTGCATTAGTAGAAATGGGGTTGTAAATATGGCCAACAAGAAACAACACACACCATGCTTATCCCTTGTTCAAGCCACCTACCTTTTTACTCTACAAGCCACATATGGATTGTACAGAAAGAGGGCTCACATGTGGGTCTATACCGTGTGATCAAAATAAATGGTGGAGGAGGCGCCACGTAGGTTATGAGATCCGGTGTCTCTGAAACAAGACAGTTCAACCCAAGCTAGAACATGGGATTTTCTGCTGGCAAACCGACCACTTGTTAGATATTGATATCACGTTTTTCAAATGGTATTATAGCTTATGACGTCAGTACAATCATCCAACATCGTCCAACATCAAGCCTATGAGTCTATATACCTTTCTGAACTATCTCCATTTCAAGCATGCTCCTACATTAGAAATTCATCTGTAAATAAGGCAAACAACAAATGACAGAACTCAATGCTTATGCTTTCCATTGTTGAACTCCAATCGCACTAATGGAGAAACAAGCAATGGAAAATCGAGCCAAGACACAGTGCTTCTTGGATGACGGACTCTGTTGGTTGAGACTTTGAGACGACTTTAAGCCAGTCAACTCCATGGTCAAGAAATTTCCGGCAACATCATAGTAACTAGTTTATAAGTTGTCAGATATCACGGTGAGGAAGCAAGAAAAAACAGAAATTTATCGAGTAATAAATCTTCAGGCTTGTTATAGTTTTGGTTCAGATTGAAAATTTTAGCACAATGCAATTTTTTAGCATGTGTACTTAGATAGAAGTTCTTGGGCTAAAACAAAATTTTCTATAATTTTGCCCTATAAAATTGTAGGCCTATTTTCCAGAAATTCCATATCAAACTTCAAGTAAAATTTCAGTACCCTAAGATTATTAAATTCGATACTTTAGGCAAATGAGAGACAACCAAGTGAATACAGAGGCCCCATTTTATTGTTTAAATTGGGCCTATATTCATACTTGCGTTGTTTTTATTTGTTTAGAATACCAAGTCTTCGATACTTTTAGAGTACTGAAACTTTTTCCCGAGACAAGTGTGTCACGCCCGTGAAGCTATACCCCAGCCCACTTTCTTTGGGCGCACCATCATTTCAAGCGCGTTCATGCATTATTCATTTACTCAACAGGAATATTCCACCGGAACGTGGGATTTTATGATACGAACCTAACAACTTGTTGGGTATTGATAGTATATTTTTTAAAAGATTATAACTTATGATGCAAGTACAATCATCCTATATAGCGTCCAACATCAAGCCTACAAGTCTACCTCTCAGCAGAGGCCGGCCCTGAGAATTTAAATGTTCTGTTCAGCAATATAAAATGGTGTCCCTTTTTTTATTCTTCTTCAATACTAATTTTTTCACTCTCGAGTGTTTGTTACGGATTTTTAGTTTCTTTAACAAATATTTATCACACAAGAGCACTTTTGAAGATTCTATTATCTTTCAATTTTTCTCCTTTTTTTTATTTTGTTAGATCATATACTTGTTTTTTAGGATGCATTTTCAATTTTATGATTTTTTACGGATTCTTAGTTTTAAAAATTTTAACTGAAAATACTAAAGTAATTAAGTAAATAAATGGAAAAAAATAAAAAAAAGAGAAGTATAGAAATAAAACACCAATCAAATGAAGATACTGATTGAACTAGTAATCGAAGACTATTTGACTTAATGAATTTAAATTTTGTTCATTTCTCTTTTAAATATGTAAATAATAAAATAACGCTATTTATCTGAACTATAGTCCGTTTTCTAATCTAGTTGTCATTTCCTTATTGACCCTTAAATAAATTAATTCTCTCATGTATTTATACGTATCCAACCATTCCTTCAATATAACGTTGCCAACTAGATTAGAGACTAGATAAATAGTATTATTTAAAACAATATGGTGTTTATAATTTCGGTTTCTTTATCCTTGGAAAGTGGAAAGTAATAATATGTTTTCCTTTTTACTTCTTAACCTTTGTGGAATAGGATTTTTTTTTCTAATTATTATTATAACTTTAATTGAGCTTTGTGGGCTTTTTTTTCTTTTAATAATAATAATAACAACAAAAAAAATAGAATCTAATTTTTAACTTTATAACTTTGTACATGCCCATAAAAAGTGATGCGCAATTGTCACGAATTGAAATTTTTATACAATAGCGGAAGCTTTTAACGATTAAAAATCGATACAAATACAGTTTAAAATATCGAGGCGCTTTCGCTGTGCACTCTGATGATTAAATGTTTCGTGGGCTATCCACAACGAAACCTCAGCCACACACACTGAAGTCTCGATCACATATATGTATCTCCTTCATCTTGAGACGATCTAGACACATAGCTTCTTAATTTAATACCTAAAGGATTGTAGAAAAAGGAGGGATGAGTACAAACTACTCAGTGAATAACCAAATATCTTGATTCACTTTCATATAAGACAATACATTTTCAGGAAAATCATGTATTTCACAAAGCCTTTGGATGCACAAAGCCATTAAATGCACAAAAGGGCCCTATCACTAGTTAAACTACTACCCGTAGTGCGCACACAGTTGACCAAGACCACACAGCAATGCCACAAAGATTCAGATTGGCCAAGATCACACAGCAAGGTCACAAATTATCACATAGCCAGTATGATCAAGACCACATAGCAAGGTCATATTTCACAGAGTAATTCAGAACGGGTAGAGCATTAACTAACGATACCGATACATTAAACCAATCTTTCTTTATATAACAATACATTAAAAATTCATGCATATCTTATGAAAATATGATGAACAAAAGAAAAGGAATCAAGGTATCGGTTACTCACCTCTTAATTTCCAAAGATTGCATATTCTTTTGATTCTTCAATGATTTCTTTAATTATAAGTGACAAAGACCTCCAAAACCTTTAATATTCCTCACTTCAAGGTCATTCTTTTAGTTGTAACTTTCCTATGTATGATAGGAAGCCTTTTTCAAGAGCAAAATAATTTATTTGGTATTTTTAGGGTTGTTTCTCCACAATGGCCACTTTAGACGAATTTTGGGGTTATTGGAGAGGTTAGGGTGTTGGCAATGCTTGGGAAACCTTGGGGACTAATAACCCCTTTTATAATAGTTGAAACTTAACTAATTTTAATAAATTTTGAGTTTTATCAATAACGTCTCGACACGTGGCGCGACATATACCATACACTTGGCGGGAAATTGTCTGAGAAATCCTTGTGCTTTATCTTATCCTTCAATTAAGCCACCGAACTTCGATTTATGTCAATTAAGTGACTACACTTTAGTTTATGTCAATTAGGAACCAAATTCTTTCTTTAGCATCAATTGGGTAACAATCTTTTAATTTTCAAGAAATCCTACAATAATATTCAAGTAATTCTTTCAAAACAACAATTTCGTTACTTACCTTAATTTGTAGAAATTTTCAGAATGTTACAGCAATAATGATTAAAATTTTAATATATATTTTTAGAAAATATATATTAATGCCATGCCTTCAAAAATTTTTTTGGTGCCCCCATAATTTTGAAGTCCTGTGTGATCGCACCACTCGCACACTCTCAGAACCGCCTATACCTTTCAGGACCATCTCGATTCTCAAGCATGCTCCTACAGCAAAAATTCATCGGTGAATAAGACCAACAACAAAGACCATATAATAACTGGCTACGTTATCTAATATAGAATAATAATGGCGAGAAGGAAAAAAAATGGAAATTTAATGGAACAAGAAATTTTAAGGCTTATTATAGTTTTTGTTTGGATTAACATACATTTCATTCAATCTCTATGAAATAACAGTCACTTCATTTGTTGTACTAGATATTCTATATTATTCCAAGAAGAGCCTCCTTTGCTGATGCTTTCTCTAGCCTTGTTGTTCAATCTCAGCACATTTTCCTTTATAGTCTCATCAGAAATGAGTTTTTCCACCCCCTGCTTAATTTCTGACCTTGAGATTATCCCCTTTCCGTCGGCCGTCAATGATGTGCCTACTTTCCAAGCATCACAAATGCAACTCTGTGTATACATCTGATCTCCAAAATATGGCCAACAGAGCAATGGCACACCCATGCCTAGGCTCTCCAAGAACGAACCCCAACCGCAATGTGTCACAAAACACGCGATCGAAGGGTGAGCTAACACCATTTCTTGCGGGGCCCACTCGACCAATTTGCCACGATCGGCCACCCTTTCAGAGAACTCTTTGGAGTAAGGCGAAAACGGCACATCACACAAACCTGACCAAGCCACCCATAAAAACGGCCGGTCCAATATTTCAAGTCCCATTGCTAGTTCTTCAAGCTGTTGCTTGCTGAATCTCGATGTGCTTCCAAATGCAACATAGATTACTGATTTTGGGGGCTGTTTATCAAGCCAAGTTAAGCAACTGGAGTCTTCTTTGACAAAACTTCCAGCAGATTTCCCTTCGGCTAGTAATGGACCGACAGACAAAAGATTCGGCATGATGTTACCTGCCGATGGGTCAAGCTCATTGAACCAGTTGCAAACAATCCAATCTGAGCTCTTCAAATGAGAAAATACACCGTTTATAGAATTAAACAATGACCGTTGTACGTTAGTGTCTCCTGGAAAGTACCAAGTAAACTCACTAAAGGACATGGCTGGCATGTTTGGCAACAACTGGATCTTCTCTTTCTTCAAAGGAGTCCCTGCAGAATCAAAACAATTCCCGCGTCAGGTCTCACATCCCAAACCAATATGAAAATTTTGGCACGTTTGGTAAAGTTGACTCAACACTAGTATCTAATACTATGTTTCGCATGTCTATCGTGTGAACGTACCATTCTAGTCGATGATTTAAGAATGAATAAGAGGCGGAATCATGGACATTAAAGACATAGATCCTGGACTAGAAGCCCAAAAAGTTGCTGCTTTTGTTCACATCTTTTTAGGGACCTCCAACATCAAAGTCCATGGTGCATCAATTATAACACCAGTTACCTTGTCATTCCTCTGCGGATCGTTTCCACTAGAAAATCCTCCAAGAAAGATGGCATCGCTTCTTCGCTCTGCTTAAACACCCTTTTCATATCATCTCCAAGTTCTAACCCATTTGGGAGGGACAGAATCCCGATTTCAGAAGTGGCAAAGTATTCTGCTATTTGAGATTATGTGGTAAGAAATGTGACTTCGCCACCAAATTTGATAATTTGGTGTGACGGTTTAAAGAGGGGTGATGCATGACCTTGCAAAGGATAGGACATAACCAAAATGTGGCCGCAATATCCATTTTTCTACTGATCCATTTTCCTAGCCCCAGTAGTCAAATAATTCTACTGACTAATGGTAATGTTATTTCATTGCAAGGAAATTACAGATAAGAACAGGAGCAAAGAAATGAAGAACAGAACAGGGAAGTGAAGAATTACATGTTGGTCCGTCTGGCAATCAATTATAATGAGTTATAAATGAATGATCACAAGTTAACACATCTTCTGTTGAGGTGTAAGTTCATCACATCAAAATAAAGCATCATGTTACTGGTGTGCTGTATGATTTATAACCCAAATACTCTAAAATCTCTTCAATATTCAATCCACCAAGGAAATGAAAATTCTTTGGGCATGAGAGTTCATCTATGAAAACCAAAGAGTTACGTCTAATTGGACAACACAAATGAAACTACAAATTTGAAAGTAACCAAGTTTGAACTAAGTTATAAAACAGACTTACATGTAGGAGTACCCCACTTGACACTCTCGAATCTTGATATTCCACTAATTTCAAGTATTATAGTGTCTGGTTTGTTAAGATCACCGAGTCTTGATACTCTTAAGGTACTAGAAATTTTCAATTTTTGTGGAGACAACAAACACAATTTTCTTTCCTAGAATTTTGACAAGAAAACATGCACAGGATGCATCTCAAGAACTCGAGGTACATAAAGGTGGACAAGATTTTAGCTTCTTTGTTTGTTTATTATCATCCAATCTCATACCCTATCAACCTACTCATGAAAATTTCAAACTAAGTTCATCTATAACACTGAAACTGAACTGCAGACCGTCCTCATCGATGATTTTCGACTGAATAAGCTGAGGAATCATGAGACCAAGAGACAAGCATCCAGGAGTAGAACACCAATATATTGCAGTCTTTAATCCCAATTTCTTAGGAATCTCCAACATCCAAGCCAATGGTGAATCAATTATAATCCCACTTATCTTCTCATCATCTGTTTTCTTGAGCAAATCCTCCAAATAAGAAGGCATTACCTTGTTAATACTTTCATGCAGTTTCCTTTGATCTTTTCTGTCATCTTCACGTTCTAGCCCATCTTCCGATCTGCCACTGCCTTGATCTCGGAATCGGCCATTGAGTCTGTCATTCGAGCGTGCAGAAATTCGGTCGTAAGAAATGTAACTTTGCTACCGAATTTGGCGATTCGGTGTGAAAGTTTGATGAGCGGTGCTGCATGGCCTTGTAGAGGACAGGTCACGACCAAAATGTTTCCACGATGATGTTCGTTTGAGCTTATCGGGTTCTGATTCATCTTGAATCACGTTTTTTGTTGTTTGAATTCTAAGGGAGGAACCTAATTTTCTTTTGTAGATGGAATGATTGTGCATTTTTTTTTTAAGATGAATCACAATATTGTTACCTCCGTAATTCACTCAGTTCAGGCCTAACAAATTTCTGAATTTTTGGGGTATTTCATTTGGCACTTTTCCATATCTCTGTAATCCATTTTCCCTTTTTCCCCTCAAATCTAGCGGTAAAATTGGAGTTTCCATAAAAAATGTCGTAAGCTGAATACATGATCTTTCTTTTTTACCACTGCTGATAGTACTGCCGAAGCCCTTCACCACCGCCAGCTGCATTTGCTGCGTTTTGTTGGTGGTGGTGCTTGGCTTCCTCCGCCTACCAAGCGTCTATCGCCGACATCGCCGTTCAATCTACCATCGGAGACAGATCTAAGAGCAATAGGATTTCGTTTCCGTCAAGTTATTTAGAACACTTACGCGCTGTTGTTGCTCTCTTTTTATTTATGAATTTTTCTTTGGGAAGAAGACACCCGACTCTGTAATCTATTTAATGTTAAGGAGAACTTCAAGAATTTCATAAATCATCAGTTATGAAATTCAACATTTATCCATTGAGATCAACATCTATTTTTAACATTTGAGCCACCACCCTTTGCAATCAAGACATACTTGGAACAACAAATCTGAACTCGCAGATGACATCGTCTTCCCTAATTAGACCGTCCAATGAGGTCAAAATGAATGACTCATGAGTCACTCTCATATCCAATGAAGTGAGGCTACCTCAAAATTTGAGTTGGCAAAAGAGGGAATATCAGACAAGGTAGCTTCATCTCATTAGACTGTCACACCACATAGGATGATACAACCATCCTATTGAAAACCCTTGCTTATAAGGCTAACTGATGAATTCAACTCATCTCATTAGACTGTCACACCACGTAGGATGTTACAACCAACCTATTGAAAACTCTTACATATGAGGCTAACTGATGGATTCAACAAGTTCTTGTGCGAGGTCAGGTTTTACAAAACTCAAAGCTCATTCAAAATGGTCAAATCGGAAAGGAAAAAAATGACCGAATCAAAGAAAATCCACAAGTTGGCGCAATATAAAAAGTTGCAACCTTCAATGTTTATTTCTTGGAAGACCAACATCGTTAAAGGATTACTCCAAACATGAAATTTCAACTGTCAAAAAAAGTCGAAATCAAGGAAATGGATATTGCAATAACAAAGGATCTTCTAATGCAACAAGAGATTAACATAAAATGCCCGCACGGGAAGCTCAGTTGATAACCTGGGTGGCAAATTGCTACAAGGATGCATGATCGAGCCCTGGCAGCCACAGTGTGGGAGTTTCACCCGAAGGGTGGCTCCTTGTGGGCACCGGCACTGGTAGATCCCACCTAAGGGACCGCTGAGTCACCGTGATTTACCTCCACCAATCATGTTGCGCCGGGGGGTGGGGGCCCTAGGGGCGAGGGATTTCGCCTTTTGCTACAAGAGATTAATATAAAACCATGTAGCTTGACACAGAGAACAATGTTATAAGAAGCAGTAATTGCCCAAATGTGTTCTAGGTGTTAACTCAAGTTCCTCAAAATTCTAAATTTAAATTTCTATGAAGAGTTCAACATATGAATTCTTTATCCCGACATTTCTATTCTGGTAAGAACTTGAATTTGTTCGACTCATTAATTGAAAGATTTTTACTAGATGATAAAGATACAGTGACCTAAGTATACCCGGATCATGTAAAAAGAGACACTGATGCCTAACCACCTAATGCCATTCATCCAGTACTATCTTGACTTCAATGTAGACTACCTTCTACTTTTCACCGGAAAATGTTGGGCGTGATTTTTTGCCGAAAGAGACAAAAGAGCTCCAATCCCTGCAGCAATACCAACTCCAAGGACAAGGGAAGGCAGATGAAGATTTGATTGCCTTGTGTTCTGCATGATTTCCCACTGCAAATTAACATCATCGGGGTGCCATAAACTCAAGTGCAGTGCAAGTGTCATCCTCATATCAGAATCAAGGTGTACCCGAAGTACATCCAAACACACAGGACAAGTAACCTTGGAATGTCGTCCATCATTCTTTACAGTAACTCTTTCAGCCACAACTATTGCTTTATCCCTCAAAGATATCTGAGTTGGCCTCGAAAACTGAAGGAAATTTTGATTTCTTGAATAAGTAAACAAACAACAAATAATTTTCTGATGTAACAACAGAAAGTCAACGTGTTTGGTTATATCCTCATAACAGGCAACAAAAAAGATGCATAGGAAACTTGTGCACCTTTATCAGATTACAAAACTGCATCCATTTTAATCCCAGAAGCCTCCTTATGTTCATCGTTTCTGTCTTCTTACTGAACTGCAAAAATAGCTCTCCAAGCCACTGCACCAGAAGTTTAGACCACAAAGTCCTAAAATTTGGTAGAAAATGATACTAAATGGATTCAAAACCTAGCGTCTGTGGGATATCAGTTTAAACCTTACTATACTAAATAGCAAACAATATGCTTTCCACGCAGTTCTTCAGTAGATTCTTATACACCATTGTAAACCCAAAACACAATTGTAAAATCATTGAGAGATTCTAACAAATATTAAAAATAAACAAGTAAATCAGATTGTAGAGTCTTAAATTCCCAATTGGCAGAAAGGGCCATCAAAGTGGGTATCTATAATTACATTGCTAAATCAGTAATATATCACCAAATTTCCTACAGGAATATATTTCCTAGTTAAGTCAGTCTACATAAATTTTGCATCCCTGTCTCCTCCCTAATATTCTTGCTCTCATTTCTCACCGATTCAAAATCATTCAAACTCAGTTTTAATCTACAAAAATTGATCAAATCTTTGGACATTGACAACACATACCCAGTTAGTATATAAAAAAAAAAAAAGTGCCATAGCTCAACCCTTGAATTACAATTAAAGGACAAAAAGAAGAAAAGAAAAACGGAAGAATCATGAAGCATTAACTAATCAAATCAGTTCACGATTAAACAAAACACTATATGAAACGTGTTTTGCATAAAGAATTGTACTTTACGAACGAAGGCGTGAAAGGAATACCTAGAAGATGGCTGGGCGGAGGGAGAGTGAGGAAAGTTGCAGTCGGGAAGTCGCAGAATCAGCGGAATGAATGGAAAAGGAATATGTGCGCGCTAAAGTAATTAATTCGGAATATTTTAAGCGCACAAAAACATTCAACTATGTGATTTTTTTTAAAATCTTTTACGGACATCCGTCGACAGTACGTTTCTGCTTAGGTTTAGTTTTGTGAAAAACCAATTAAAGATTCAATTTGACACCGTCTCCCCCCAGCCTCCCCCATTAAAGATTCAATTTGACACCGTCTCAAGTACATTTTTTTTTTGTTGGAACTGTGACAAATATATGTTGAGTATGCTGTAAAAAATAATCTAAAATTGAAAACGAGTATTTGTTGAGCATGTTGTAAAATTGAAAACGAAATAAGTAGGAGCTCTTGGAGTAAAAAGAATTCAAATCTTGAAAGGAATTGTCTTGTCTACTAAAGTTCTTCTAAATTATTATAAATATAGGTGTTTTCCTTTTTTTTTTTTTATGTACAAATGAGGAATTGTGACAAATATACATTAGATATGTTGCCAAAAATAATCTAAAATTGAAAAGGAAATAAGTAGAAGTTCTTGGGGAAAAGTAATTGTCTTTTCTTCCAAATTAATTAACCCTATAAATATGGTTGTTTTCCCCTTCTTTTATGCACAAATGAGTTGAAAAAAATTGGTGAGCCTAACACTTTGAGAGTTTTCATGTAACTCTTTGTGAGTCGTTTAAAAGGTAGAAATTAGATGTGGTAGAACTTGATATTATTTTCTGGTATTACTTGGGATTGGGCCATAGAGTCTTGTAAAGAAAAATAGTATGCCATAAAGTCTTGTAAAGAAAAATAGTAGTACAGGATCTTGGGATTTTTTTGTATTATTTGCGGGTCAGGTAAAGGGTAAAAATTGGTATATGTGATAAAACTTCTAATATTTTTTTTGTAGTACTTAGGGACCAGTTTGACAAGTGAAGATTTCATATGATTTTAGGCAATCTTTCATACAGTGAAAAGTTTTGATAGTTTGTTAAATTTGTTTTTATTTTCTCGTCTCAATTAAATTTCTTGAATAATGATCATGAGATCGTAATTGGGGAATTGACCTTAATCCCAGCAATATATAGTCTTTTTTCCAATTTAAAAAATGAGTCCCTTTTTAAAACCCCTAATCTCGCATGACATGTATAGATATACCCTACGTGTATTTTATACAGGCCACATCACACGTGTATTTTATACAGGCCACATGACATGAAGTGACCTGTATAAAATACACGTGACCATACACGTGATATATATAAAATACACCTAGTATGTATCCATACTCACGTACACGGGATGAAAGGTTTTGTTATAAAACCTCCATGAGATATTTGAAAGTACAATGGTTAAGTATTCACGTTTCAGACGAGAAGTTCGGGTTCGACTCACACTTACCCTTCCTCTAGTATCGCTCTCCTTCCCTATCCCCTTTGTAGCCAAAAAAATATAAATGAATTAATTAAGGGTATATTGGAAAAATTATTTGAAGAATTTGCTTTTCCAATAACTTTACTTAATTATTATTGTGAAAAGACAGAACAGACTATATATTTGAGACAAATGTAGTATATCGCTACCCTCTAGTATCTTATGGCGTTGGCTAGTAGCCCCATCAACAAAATGGAATAATAATAATTCGATTAGAATCAAAGTGAAATACAATTCTAATACTCCCTCAATCCCACTAAAATATACAACTTCCTTTTTCACAAAGATTAAGAAAAACTCAATTAATATTGTTAGAAATATAAAATTTAAGAGCATTTTAATAATATATTCTTTAATGTACTACTTATTTTACTTAAAAATTTTTATTTTATTGATAATCATGCATATTAAATTGCAATATAAGTACGAGTGGGTGTTTGAACTGAAAAACCGACAAACCGACTTGACCCGACCTAGTTCGGATCGGTTTGGTCTGGTTTTCAAAAGGTGCGGGTCGGTTCGCAGTTTTACAAAAGCCTACCCGAGTCGGACCGGTTCGGTTTTGCGGGTTTGGCGGGCTAAAATGACCAAACCACTAGAAACCAAATCGGATCGACCTAGCTCAGTTAACCAGTTAAACCGACCCGGTTGCACCCGAATTTCAGAATTATTTTTTTTATTTTCAAAAATCGCGTCCAGCATTTTAAGGGGAAAATGTATTTCAATTCAAATTTCTCAGCCTTAATAACATACTTCCATTCTCCAATTTTCATTGCTTATTCAATCATCACTCAAAATTCTAATGGGATAATCGGAAAAAAAACCCTAGTTGCCTACTTCCTTTCTTCAGCCGACAACCACACTTGCGTCGCCCCCGCTGCCTACGCCGCCATTGCCATGTCCCCAGCTTCCGATACTGTCACAAACGGAATTTTAACAATAGCGGAAGCCTTTGAAGATTTAAAAAGTGGTACAGATACAATTCAAAATATCGAGGCGCTTTCGCTGCGCACTCTGATGATTAAATGTTCCGTGGGCTACCCACAACGAAACCTCAGCCACCCACCGAAATCTCGATCATATACATGTATCCCCTCCATCTTGGGATGATCCGGCCACATAGTTTCTTAATTTAATACCTACATGATTGTAGGAAAATGGGAGAATGAGTACAAACTACTCAGTGAATAACCAAATATCTTGATTCACTTTCATATAAGAAAATGCATTTCAGGAAAACCATATATTTCACAAAGCCTTTGGATGCACAAAGCCATTGAGTGCACAAAAAGGCCCTATCACTAGTTAAACTACTATCCGTGGTGCACACGTGATTGGCCAAGACCACACAGTAAGGCCACAAAGATTCAGATTGGCCAAGACCACACAACAAGGCCACAAAGATTCAGATTGGCCCAGACCACACAGCAAGGCCACAAAGATTACCACATAGCCAAAATGAGCAAGACTACATAGCAAGGTCATGTTCCACAAAGCAGTTCAGAATGGGTAGAGCATTAACTAGCAATACTGATGCAATAAACCAATCTTTCTTTCCATAACAATGCATCAAAATCCACGTTTGTCTCATAAAAATCATCAATCAAATACATACTTATCTTATCAAAACTATATGTATGTAGAAAGAGAATCAAAGTATTAGTTACTCACTTCTTAATTTCCAAAGATTGCATATTCTTTTGATTCTCCAATTGTTTCTTTAGTTATAAGTGGAAAAAGACCTCCAAAACCTTAATATTCCTTACTTCAAAGTTATTCTTTTGGTTGTAACCTTTCTATGTATGACAAGGAGCCTTTTTCAAGAGCAAAACAAGGTATTCAGTAGGTTTTTAGGGTTTTTTCTCCACCACGGCCACTTTTGGACGAATTTGGTTGGTATGGGAAAGAGAGATGATGGTTTGGAGGTTTTGAAAACCTTGACGACCTTTGAGCCCTATTTATAATAGTTTGGATTTAGTTGTTTTTAATAAATCTTTGAATTCCGCCAATCACCTCGTGACACGTGCGCGCGACGTGGCGCCGTACACATATTAAGACGATGTGGCTAAACGTAGTTCGCACGTTTATTGCGCGAGAAATCCTTACACTTTGTATTATCTTTCAATTAAGTTACCGTACTTTGATTTACCTTGATCGAGCCCATAATTTTTCTTTGGATGTTATTTAGGTAACAATCTTTACGATTGATATAAATCATTGGCAAAATAATTACTATTTATTGTTAAATTTTTCAAGATATTACAGATACATCCTCCATTCTCTACCAAGATCACCAGATTCGCCACCAATATGGGCTTAATCAACAAAGGATTCATCAAAACCTCAACATCTTCATTTCTCTTCTTCTCACGTGTGTAACTACTTTTGCATTCACATTTCAAGTCTGTCAGAGATTTAGATGGCGGTTGATTTTTCAAAGAAGGGAAGTGATGACCGAATGATGAGGCGGTTGTATGGTATTGTAAATTGTAATGTGTAAGTTAGGTTTAAAAATTTATTTGTTAGGTTAAATCTAATTTAGGCCATTTAGAAAGCCCTTTTTTTTTTTTTTGAGGAAATTAAACATTCTACCTCTCTTTTTTTAGTCCTATCATTTTTACACCATCATATCAAACTATTTACTTTTATACCCCTTTGTATTACTTTTATATCACTAATTATTTTATTTTAATAAATCATTTGATTTCATTTTACCATTTTATTATTTTAATAAATCCTTATAATTAATTTTGATATTGATTTATTTATTTATACCCCAGATTATATATATAAGTGTGTATACAAATATATATATATATATAAAACCCTATATCTACATCAAAGACCCACACTCCACCCCCCGTCGCCGCTGCGACGCCCCACCACTAGCAGCGCTCCACAACCCCCATCGCCACAACCCACAAACCTATACCACAACCACCGCCGCTGCCCCACCACACTACCTAGTGCCCTCACCACTGCTAGCAACCGCCACTGCCACATCTATAACCCGCCCTATCACTTGCCACCTAGCCCCACTACCCGCTGCTCCAACCACCTAACAAACAGTCGCGCCACACCACCTGGGCGCTTCCTACTGCTGCGAACAGCAGCAACGGTTTTGTCATTTTTCCGGCGGCTGAATCTCTATCTTCCAATTTTTTTTTTTTTAGGATTTTCAGACTTGGGCGAATCTGCCTTTTTTTCCTTTTTTTATTTCTTATTTTATTTTATATATATATATTTTTCAAAATTTCACAACCGATTGAAATCCCTTCATTCTCGATTCAAAACTTCGAACCTCCTCCGTCATTCACACATGGTGTTTTTGTTTCTTTGTTTTTTGTCATTATAAGAGCTTTACCTTTTTTTGGGATTTGTTACCATTATTTTATACTAAATTTTTTTGCTACTATATATTTTTGTGATTGTTATCATAGTTACCGCTGTTACCACAAAGATGTGTTTTCTCAATAGAACTGATGTTTCTATCTTTTTTCCTTTCTTATCTTTATTTTGTTACTTTAGTTACCATGATGTTTTCTTTGTGGTAACATTGCACCGGTAGTAACGCAACGATGTTATTTTTTTTTCCAACTTTGTTACCATAGTATTTTCTCATTGGCAACATTACACTTCGATAGTTAACATGATTTTCACACGGGAAAAGTATGTTAACGTTAAATTTTCCTTTGATTTTTGGTAACAATATTTTTTAAATGTTGTTTTTTTCTTTTTTTAAATTTAGTCGTGGCGGCGGCTACCACGCAAGGGTTGTCAATGGTTGCAGTTTCGGGTGGTGGTTGAGAGTAGTGGCGATATTGGTGAGAAGGGTGATGACTAATTATAATAATTATTATTATTCATAATAATTATTAATACTTACTAAAGTTGAACTTAATAAAGAATTGATTTTTAATTAAAATTGAGTTAGGGCATTTTTGAAATAGAAAATGGTATATTAGCAATTACTTTCAGTGTAGAGATATTTTTGAAAATACTACAATAAAAGAGGTTTTTTATGTAAAGAATCCTTTTTTTTTTTAATTTTTCTGTATTGTCCAAAAAGACCTAAATTTAGAAAATAAGAAAGGCCGAAAGAATTTTGGGCTGGCTGTTTTTGGGCCAGTTTAACAGGCCCAAACCATTAAACCACCCCAACCCCATCTGGGTTGGGTTGTTTTGGCTCGACAAGAAGCTCAGTTAGGTTTCGGTTTGGCCTGACTGACTGATGTCGGGTTGGGCTCTGAATTTGAACCAAATCTGGCCCTCCCAAGCCGATGGCCACCCCTAGGTATAAGAGCGAAATAACATTTCAACTACTCATCTATAGAAAAAGTGACTTACAATTTTGGATGGACAAAAAAGGAATACATGTCTATCTTAAAACGCTTCACTTGTGTAAAAAAATGAACAAATGAGTCAACTGAAAGTGTTGACCAATGAATTACAATTAAACGCGATTAGGTGGGCTTAGACGTGGTAAAAAAGATGCCCATGCGTGGAAAAAAAAATTCCTTGGCGCGCCTAGTAGTGAATTAAGCTCCCTTTTTTTAATTTTTTTCTCTTTTATTTTTATTTTTATCTTTACTGTTTAAAATCCAATTAAAATTAATCTCAAATTAAAAGATTAATATAAATCTCTAAAATATCTCGAAAGTGTAATTTGCCATATAAGAAATAAAGAGTAGAGGAGAAATAAAATATCAAAAAAGAGAAGTAAATGATGACTTATGTAAGAAAAATACAAATATTGTATAATGAAACTGAAGTAAAACTTATTTATTAAATAGATATATTTACAATTTATGTCTTTATAAATAACTGGTATACATTAATTTCAATTAACTAATAGTTTTATATTGATTCTAAAAATAAAAAATAAAAGAAATGAAAAAGGCTTTTTAATGCCTAAGCGCTGTTTATGCACTCTTAAGCTTATAACGCTTGATGATTTGGGTCAACGTTTTTTCACACTTTATACTGTTTAGAACACTGATCTTAGTGGGAAGGAGGATGTAAAGTAGAAAGCATTCAAATTTTTGATTACTTGACCTAGCAAATGTAACGTAATGGAAATCATTCAAAATTTTGATTACTTGCTCAAAATATGGAGTCACACATTGACGTTTCACAAACTAGATTCAGCTTCTCCACGTCCAAGAATTATATCCATCTCAAATTATGGAATATATAAATTGTATGGTTATTCTTAAAATATTAAATTTAATATAAAGCTTTCAAAATAATAATAATGATGATGATGATAATAAGGGTTAATTTCACAAATAGTCCTCAACATTTATATTTTCTATCAATTGGGTCTCTAATCTTTTTTCGATATTATAGGTCTCCAACTTTTCATAAATTTACTCATAAGGTCATTTATAACATTTTTGTCCTTAGATTTTAAATAAAACGGAAAAAATTTTAAAAATAGTAAAAATAATAAAAATAAAATGAAAGTCTAACTAGCTACTCATTCTACCTTCAGTCCTAACAAAACCGAAAATGACAAATACCTGCACTATTTTTCTTTTTTGGAAAACCCTTTCATATGTTTTTTTACATCAGTTGGATGAACAACTAACCAAATTGTGGGTCTCCTCCTTTACTACTAGAAATAATTGTTCGAATTTATCTTTTATGTTGAGTTAAAACGTGAGTGACTAATTAACTAGGTAAGTATGATGGAAAGAAATTATATTCTTTTTTATTGTCTATTTTTAAAATCACATTCTTCCCTCCGCTATCAGAGATGACATAAAAAAATAAAAGTCTTCCCTAAAAAGGAAAAATAATATACGTGTTTGTCATTTTCAAGGTGATAAGGATACAGGTAGACTAATTAATTAGCTAAGTACGTGAGGAAAGTTTTATTTTCCTTTTCATTTTTATTATTTTAACTGTTTTTTAGATTTTTTTATTTAAAAAGTAAGGGTTGATAAAAGATTTTATGAGCGAATTTATGAAATGATGGAGACTTATGACATTGAAAAAAAAAAGGTTAAGGACTCAATTAATAGAAAGTGTAAGAGTTGGAAACCATTTGTTAAATTAACCCTACTAAAAAAGACAACAATAACAAAAAGGTCAATACATGACACTAGGGTTGGCCATCTGATTCGAGAAAACCACTCCGGTAGGGTAAGGTCGGGTCAGGTTGGGTTAAGTGGCTAGTAAGATCGGACGCGGGTGGCCCGACTTGGGTCGAGTTGGGTACCAGGTTGACTCGATGTAACCAATAAACGCGGTAGACTCAACTCAGCCAACCCGAGTGGGGTTTGACCCGAGTTAACCACTCCGGTAACCAATATTATATGGATATATTTTTTCTAGGAAAATTAGAATTTCTTCACCTAAATGACCAGAATCTGGAATTATTTTTCTTGGTTTTCCTCATAACTCACCAAAGTCAAGCTAAATCAAATCTCAAAATTAAACGTCAAGAAATCCAAAGACGCTACCAATGCGCAAAATGATAACACACAAATCTTCTTACTGATGCTATTGTGGGAAAACCTTTATTTAATTATTAGGAGAAAACTCAAAACAAGAATATGATACAAAGTAATTTCCCAGATTGTAGGTAAGAGAGTGTGCTTTTTCTTGATTCTTGATTACCTTACATCCTCAACTCTCTTTCCCTCTCACTTGATGAACCCTAATTATTTAAATTCCCAACTGGCTACTGCCGTCGTCTGTCACTCTTCTACCTCTGATATGCTGTCGCCGCCACCACCGGTTACACGATCGTTTGCTGCTGGCTGCCGTATATACCCCAAGCTCATGCCTTCATTAGTCTTTCGCTGTCATGTCGATCTTGCTTTTTTCAATATTAAGGCTTGTTCCACAGAGGGATTTGACATGGCTTGCTGGGCGTGTGTTAAGGGCACAGAGAGAGAGAGAGAGAGTCGCCGGGAAGATGTTGGGGGCGGGGGGTCCAAATTGGGATTTGGGAATGAAAGAATTTGGGTTAGGGACTTGGGGAATAAAGGGGCAAATGAATCTGGGCCTTTAAAAGTTTGGGCCCATTTTTTTAATATTTTGGGCTGTTCAGCAGCCCAAACAGTGAACCGTCTCGACCCCAGTCAACTCGAGTTGTCTCGGGTTTCAAAACCGAGTCGGATCGGCTCGTTTCTAAAATTCAAAACCTGAATAACTGTCAAGTCGGGTACGGGTTGGGGCCCGACCTCTCCGATGCCCAAGCCTGCAAAACACAATACATAAGCTGCCAAAGCTAAAATCTCATGAACACATAAGAACTAATATCTAGTCAACAAAATTCCGGCACAAATTTTAAAGAGGGGCCATTAATGCTATTTAGATATCCACATACTGTGCATATACTTACAGGGACGACAGATGCCTGGCACATCTCAGAGGTAACTTAAATAGAGCGTCCATATTTCATGGAACATCTTGACTGGTCAAGCAATAATTCCCCAAGCCTTAAAAATACATTTCCAATTAACAAAAAAAAAAAAAAAAAAATCCATTTTGCCATATAAGACACAAGATTTTGCTACCATGATGCAATGAAGTGCCCTCTTTCAGCAAAAATCACAGGGCACTGAAGTTTCATTCATTTCAAATGAATATACACAAACCCAAAACTTATATTTCTCAATAACGACATCAATAGACTACAGCAAGAATACTAAATAGCATATCCATGTTTGCAGAGATTTCACATCCATTCTGCAACTCCATTCTGTGGTTCTTGGTTTTGTGCCAGTATATGTAACTACAGGTGAAAAGGGAGAGAGCGAGGAGAGTGGACCGAGAAATCACAAAAGAATAAATCAATTAATCGTTATAGTGACAAACACTGTGCTTTTTCGGGAACACTTCTAGGCATTGGAAGTGCAGTAACATATCTCTGCGGGCAAGTTTTCTGAGAACTTGCCATACCATCGCCGCTCACTGCTGTTTCTGTGTTATCAGTTTGTCCCCGACTATGGAAAATGGCAAATCTATTGATGATAGAAAACTTCTCCAGATCTTGAGACTCTAACTTCAGGTCCAGCACCGATGGACTATTATCCAATCTGAAACTTGATCAAATGACGTTAAGCACAAGATCGGAGAAAAACATTCACGACCAGAGTGAGAACAATAAGCAAAAAAAATCCAAAGAGAGGAGAGATCAGGAATGTGACAAAAACACAAAGAAAAATAATACGCGAGCATGTGTGTGTGCACGATGCATCCAGTAATCCACATACACTTTTAGGTCAAATTTAAGAATAGGACAGGATCCACAAGTTTCTATGATCTTTGACATAATTGAAAAACTAAAAGAAAACTTCTTTTCCGCATTATGAGAGAAGGTCAAGACTTATACACGTCTTTCTTTGAGAGTTTTGCTAACCCTACTCTGGAATAGGGTTGCCATAGTTCATCACCTGTCTCTCGCACAGTTTATTTCCAATCTAAAGAGACAGGTTTGACATGCTGAATTAAACACAAATAAATAAATAATGAACTAGATAATGCACATGCGATCTGCCAAAATCTTCCTGCTAAATAATCTTTACAAAATCACATATCAATTAGACATGGAATAGCAAATTCAGATCCATTTAGTAGTGATTTCTCAATTAATTCCCAACTTAGTGTTGTTTCTACTAGACCATCCAATAAAGTAATGAAATTCTACAAGCCAATGAATGAATGCATAACCACCCCTGCATGAACATCCTGTGGCAACCATGAATCCTTTGAGAATCTCTTACAGCTATTCTCCATAATACCATGTAACTTCATCCATCCCCAGTTTCTTTGAAAGAACTAAGGAGATGACCTGAGACACCTAGAAAGAAAAATCAAAACATGGGCGATCTACAGAGACTTCTCAGTTGCAATGCAGAAGGGATGACTATTTTAAGTTTATACATCATAAATAAAACCGGATTCCTAATACAAGAAACTTCGTATCAGATGTACAGGGGTATTAATCGAATGGGTTTAAGTTACTACGCAAAATGTTTATATTGAGATCGGACTTTAAACTTATACAAGGATAGGTAATATTGGAACTGTAGAAATCTAGAATACCTTATTACAGGAGGGATGCAATTCCATAATAATTTTAAACAAGCACTCAGTTTAACAAACACTACACCAAAGGACTGAAGGTTGACCATAAAATCCACTTGCCTTTTACAATACATATATGACTTATTTACTGATGCCTTCCTGCTTGATGGCTTAACTAACATTAAAAAGCCTTATCCTAATCTAGAGTAGGTACACAGATCCTCCTTTTTCACCCTATGAAAGGTTCCTACTTCTACGGGTCATCATCAAAACTAAGATCGAAATTGACAATCAACATTTGAGTGAATCACACCTGTATATAAGCCTGTACAAACAATCGAGACAGATGAAGAGACTTACCTCAAAAATTCATTTTCTAGTTTCCTCATTCTATCCATTAACTCTCCAGTAAATTCCGCAAAATGCTTATCGCCATTCCTGGTTGATAGCATGCCTTGTGAAGGAAGCCTAAAACATAATATATACATTAAGTTTGGCATTCTCTTTTTTTTTTTTTTTTTTGCGCAGCTGGGGGGGAGGAAGGTGGGGGCGGGAATATTCCTTCACAACTACAAAAAGTACCAAAATGATAAAAAATTTGACTTGATAAATTGATTCCAGCAACTGAGTTACCGATTAGCACTTACAAGTTTTTTCCATTGCACGCCATATTTGAATTATTTGAGCAAGAAACTGCACTGCATGCATCTCCTAATGCCATCCTTGCAATGAAGAAAGCCACACTTTCAATATTCAAACTGGCATTAGCAGATAAAACAGCAGCAGATGGAGGATGGAACAGTTGCTGCATAAGTCGCGTTGTCAAGATCAGCCTTCTTTTTGATCCATGCATTGGTGGTCGATCTTCAATGAATTCAACATCATCTTCAACCTAGATCCAGAAGAAAGACAACAGATGTAGTGAACCCCATGACTATTAAATTAAAGTACATGAATAAGAAAGCATAGCCAGCAACCCTGTCATACATTTTCAGTTTTGCAGTTTACTGCTTTTGCCCATTCTACTTCTGCCAAACTGCAAGTAACAAAACAGAGATTACAAATTACGTATTACAGTGAGATACAGAGAGCATTGAATGCTTGAAGAATCATGCGCATTAGAACAAGAGACAGCACTAGAAAAAATATTGAGGAGAAAGCATAAACTAATATTCATCGTAACCTATGAGTCTGAAGATTTTGTGAACCCTGTGATATTTCTTTATGCCATGGGGGAAGTTCAGAAGCACCATCCTTCCGCTTCTTCGGCCCAGTTTCTATTGATGTTGGTGGCGAATTTTGAACGCTAACAGCTCGATTGGTGTCAACAGTGGCAACAATTCCGTGTTCCACCAGATCAAGTGCTTGAGTATTACTGGAAGACTTCCAGAGACTAGGTGGTTCTGCTGTTCTGAAAGAGTTGACTTTGTTTGGCATTTGATCATTTTTAAAAGTTCCATAATGACTGAACCAGGATGGAGCCATCTGAGGACTAATCTGAGGGTTCTCAGCTTTGACAGGAGCAGTAGTATCACTAAGATTGCCGCTCTGAGTAACATCCTGTCCAAAACCAAGTTTTGTAGATATATTTCCATGTTGAGAAGGAATGTTATTTTCCAGCAAGTCAGCTGCCTTGGAAAATCTTGGAGTTACAGCATCTCCAGAAGAAAATACAGTACTGGAACCTAACGAATCTATAACAAGAGTACTTTGTTCATTTGACTGCACTGTCTTCAAAGCTAATGGTTCAACACCAATACCATCATCAGGTCCTTTCATTCTCTTCGAGGCCCTAATGTCTGGATCAGTCTCAGCATCCTTCGTGGCCCACCTTTGATTTAGTAGGATATTTTGATGAAGGAAGCTATTTGGTTTTATGGATTGACCAAAGGCTTCAATATCTATTGGTGTTGAAGCAGAATCTGCAGGAAAATGATCAGAAGGATTCTTGACAGACGCTGCTTTTCCTAGTTGCTGACCACAACTTTCCTTCAACCTTTCCTTTTCCCTACTAGTAACTTGAGAGTTTGTAAGCATTGCACCAAACTCAGATGGGGAATTCCCTTCTTTTCTCACATCATGGTCCCTGTGAGATGGGTGAATCGAGGAAGTTGATTCCACAATATTTGGCAGGGGAGGTTGTGAGAAATGTGATGATGCCTTGCAGTATGGAGCACCCAAAGGATTTCTCTGCATAGGAACGTTAGCCCACATATTACATAGGAGTTGTGCAGGAGCTGCTTGTTGAGGGCCATCTGACCTGGAAACAGGGTGAGAAGCAGCGACAAAACCTTTGGATGATATTGTTGTAGCTGGCTCACTTACTTGTATATTACTGCTTTCAGTTCGTTGCAATGTACTATCTAAAGTAGCTCCATTACCATGTGGAATGCTGCCAGATACATTAGGTGAAAATGCATCTGCCAATTCTCTTTGGGTAGAGTATGAAGTGCTTTTATCCAAAGACAAGCCGACACTTGGAGATATCTGTCCACGTGTTTTATTTACCTCTGGATTTTGGAGATGACTTTTCGAATAGGTAAAAGTGGAATTAAGAGTTGAAGAAAAATTTGCCTGTATAATATACTGAAAGGAATCAGTTCCAGAATTGTTATTTTCAATTTCAACCTGGGATTGCTCTTTAGGAAGAGACTGAACTGACGGTGTGGGAGCCATCTTCCCGTCCTCCTCTCCAATTTTCCTAGCAGCATACAAAGAGTTAAAATTATGTTGAGCATTCTGAGAAGACATCATATTATCAGGAATCGGCATGCGTTGAGATGGAGGACCAAGTTGCAACGCAAAACCTTGAGACGCAGAAGACTGATTATTTTGTAGGAGACCAACTGACCCATCCCGGTTTCTTGATTCAGGTAATTGAAATGGGACATTGGTTTTGGAAGAATCAGAGTGCATCTCAGTACCATTATCCCTCGATTGATCCACCTTGTGAAGAAGGTCCAGCATATTTTGACTGGACAGAATATACACAATCAGATAACAGATAACACAGCAAAATTTTCACAAGCACACATGAATAATAAACTACCTGGATGGAGGAGCCTTGTTTGATGCATACGCATCAACAGATCTGCTAAAGGGAATAGATATATTAGACGCATAGCCAAGCTGGTTCTCAAGAGATGGCCCCTCGTCAGGATTTTTACTGTCTGTCTGAAGATCAGAAAATTGCCCCTGTAAATAAAGGTGTATGAATAATTTTGGATTGATCAGTGACAAATGTGAATAATGTTATAACTCACCTTTTCCATTACTACAGAATTCTTAGGAAGATGGCCAGGAAACTTTGACTGCCCAAACTGGTTATTCTGTAAGGAAATTTGCTGTAGATGTGTAGGCCGCTTCAAACTGTAGGGCGTTTCAACATCCTCATCAAGGTTTCCCATGGGATGATACTGGAACTTGTAGGGACCAGAAACTTTTGGAGGAGGCTGATTAAGTGATCTTTGATTACCAGTGACCATACGATGTGATTCACTACCGTCCGACAACCCACTTCTCCTGAGACCAGCAGAAGTGCGCTGAGATACGTTTGACTGGTGGCTGTCATTTGAATTCTCCTTCAGATCATAATTCTTAGTCTCATTGCTATTCAGTGAATCCAAAACCACATTATTGTTGTTGATCTGATGCCACATTTTCCCCAAGTCATTACCCCCCTGGGATTTAACCAAAGAATTAACATTCTTCCATTGATGAAATAACGAATTATTTTGAACAAATTGACTAGTTTCTACATCAACCCTTGTAGTAATTGAGTTATTTACTGAAGCAGGATCATTTAAACTCAAGCCACCTTTACTTGCTTGAGGACTTCCTACAAAAGATTCTAGACTACCGGATTCAACAGTTGAACGAGGAGGAATTGACTTCCACGAAGAACGCCTATGATCCACTATTCCATGCATTGTCCTTACTGGATTGCTTTGAGAATTTTGTGACAACTTTCCATTCTCATAATAAGCATTTACCATCTGATCTCCACCATAAGAAACAGCCGCCGAAGCATTCCAAGAATTTGATTTTCCTCCAGCTCCACTGTGGTCATGGAATGAAGGAGCAGAAATGCTTTTTGAATTTTTCTCTACATCAAGAGATGGTTGTGAGGCATTCCCACACATTTGACTCCTTTCAGAAACTCTTTGCACTGAACTGCTCTCTGACCACTTGCCGTATTCCTGTAAAGACGCAAGCCTTTGAGAAGCCTCGGAATGCAGTCTTTGAGCAGGTTCACCTTGAAACTTTGCTCCAAATTGATTGAATTCCATACAATTCTGATAGTGATTGTTAGTGTTGCTATCAGAAGGGGGAACTCCAGAACTCATTTTAGAAGGCAGTTGCATATTTTCCTCAGCCAAAGATGCAGCTTGTTTCCCACGGCTTTCATAAGTAGGTTGCCTCAGGTTTGCTGAAGGGACTTCAGCATTGCTATGAATTAGACCACTCCACTTGTCCGGAAACCCTAAATCACTGCTAGAAGTTTCTGCAGCAGCTGATTGCATAAGAGCACTCCAACTACCACTTTGGATAGAAGAAAACCCATTTCGTAACCCACCATCGTCAAATAAATTAACAGTTTTGTCACTCCTATTCTTATTCTTGCCAAAGGGAGCACATATATTATCATCTGAACCAAACAAAATCTTCTCTTCCATTGGATCAAGGGCATCTTCATTCCGAGATGAAGCAACTTGCTTTTTTTCAGCTGTTTCCCGTGGCAAAGAGAGCTCTTTCCTTCCCCAGTTGTCCTGCTGATGCGTATTTCTTTGCATCGAATTCACCTGTTGGAGGCTTTCCATATTTATTGCAGTGTTTAAAGCTTGACTAGAATTACGTCCCCACATATTTTCATTCTGAGATATATGCCCAGAAATTAATTTCGGGTCCTGTAGACTAACCTGATCATGCAAAAGATTATACTGGCCTGGAAGAGAACTATTATTGGTTGACATTTGCAGCATAGGTCTATCCATTCCCATCTGTGAATATTGGTTTACTAGACCCATTGAACTAGAAACGGGCACTCCATAAAGAGATTGCTCAGCCTGTTCAGGCACCATATCTACTAGGCGTTGTGTCTGACCATGATTTGGAGTAAAAACAAGTCCACTGGAGGACCCTTGCATGGTAGAAGAGGCACGGTTCTGCCAGTTTGAATTACCATGGTCAACCATCCACGCGTGATGTGATGCATCAGAATTTGGAGTACCATTGTTCAGAGACGACTGGCTACTAGATGCCTGCTTAGCAAAGGAGGAATAGTTCTGATTATATAAATCCTGTTGCCTTAGATCTAGTTGCTGCTGTCTTTGAAGCTCTTGCATTTTCTTGAACAAGGCTTGTTGCTGCACTTGCTGCATGTCATCAAGCCCAGATTGTTGATGCTGCAAAGGTTGCAGTATACTTGATTGCTGAAAAGTCATCTGATGCTGACCACCAAAAAGATCCAAGCTTAAAGGCGATATTGATTCTGAGCTCAATGAAATTTTTGCTTGATGTTCAAGACCACTCCCTTTCTGGAATTCATGGATGGATAAACCCCTCGTACTCATAAGACGCTGCTGATTAGCACCTGCATCCACTGCCAGACATTTTGTTTCATTATTATGCCTCGTCTGGTGAACCTGACTTCTGTAAATAGAGCCATTCACATTTGGCTGTTTGTTTTGGTAATGACTTTGAGCAAAACCAGGCTTCACAGTAGCTTGAGTAAAGTCCAAGCCATGTGAAGCATTAACATTGTAACTACCCTCTTTTATATCTCTCTCTGCTCATGCAAACATAAGATAGCATTATAGAAAAGTAATTAGGCAAAGATCAAATTGGAAACCTCAATAGCATGCGACAAAAATTACTGAAATGCTTTACTTTCATTAATTAGTAAATGAGGAGAAATAAAAAAACAAAGGCAAACATCAAACTTATTCAAATCTGCCATTGTCACTCAAAAGATCAGTTTACCTGAGATTCGCAAACTAAAATTTTTTGACTCAGGATATACTAATCAGTTGTTCTCTGGTTGCCAACCCAGAAATTGTTGTTCAGCACCGGCCAATTCCCTTCTACAATTTGTGAGTGATGTTGTTCCTGTGATGAGTTTTCTTGGACAAAGAAATTGCGGACTCTGTCGCCAAGTTCATTCCCAGGCATAGATGGTTGACACCCACGGCCAAGTTATATTTGAAAGAAAATATAACTTATGAACACATCAAAGTTCTCATGAAAACTAAGCACCAATCTTCCACCAACTTCTTAGCCACAGATGTTTCCCTGTAAAACAGTAAAAGTACATTTAACAAAAACTGAACGTATTGAAATAAATTACTTGTAGAAGCATTAAAATGAAAATAAAAAGAGCACCAAAATGGGTATGATATACCGTCATTCATTTCAAAGGACAACTAAACATTGTGCAGATGCACAAAGTCCCCAGAGCTATAATCTTACTATTGCACTTTTCAGTGTAACCTGACATTCTTGTGCAAAGCAAAGTTTGTGTTTTTCAGTGAGTGAACGTATAAGAGGCATAACCTAGAGATATTTGATGCAATGAAAGGCCCAAGAAGAAGCTACTGAATTAATGTTGCCTTGTAAAGAGATTTTTTTTTTTTTTTTGGTGGGGGGTGGTTAATGGGGGAGTTTTTATTTATGTTCTGATATAAAGAGATGGTTAAGTTGCTTGAGAACAAATTTCTCAAATAATTAATAAACATCGAAAACCCCATATTTCTAGTTGAGTTTACTGCTTTCAAGCTTTTATTTGACTTCAGATTTTACTCCTTTATGCTGTTCCCAACACGTGCAAGTTCTGAAAAAAAAATGAGAATATACAAATTCAAAATACTGACTTCAATGCTTAAATTGTCCATGAAGCTGGCTTGACATAAAATGGTTGTTCATTTTTTATGTAAATAAACAAAAAAAATTGGAGGCTAATCAGGAAAAAAAAAAGCAATCTCCTCCTTATCCTAGAAAGATCAACATATGTCTATGTATCAGATAGGCATTTGATATTGATATATTATAAAATACAAGGGGCTTAAAGTTCTGATACCAAGAAAATATTGAATTTTCTGTTTAAGATTGTTTTCTTAGCCATAGCAACAGGTCATTGTGCCAATTTACCTCAAGAAGTGAAAACGTATACCTTTATTTTTGTCATACCAGGACCCTACAGCGTGTGATCACAGTCAGTTCACCAAATTATTTCAAGGCCTTTATAGAGTATTGGCAGACCCACAGCTAGACTTGCACATACAATGTCAAATTCCAGAGGTATGGCAGGAAATATCCTAGGATTTGCAATTAAGTTTCAAGATCGGAAGAGCACACACTTGAAATTGTAAACTTGACGCTGCTGTTGCCATTTTTACCTAAAAAAATTTATTCAAGAAACCTGCATGAAATCCCATGTTGTCAAGATTTTGGAGCCGAAAGGCTGGTTCAACTGAAAAAACAGAAATTGTAGGAGAAAAGAAAAATTAAAAAGTAAGAGTTGAAACTATGAAGAACTGGTTGGCCCACCTCAAAATTTCTATCCTTCATTCTTTTAATATTTTTAATAGCAGATTATACCCGATTTCAACCATCTGACCTTTTATCTATAAAGATTGATGCAAAAGCCCGTTCATAAAACATACAGTGAGAAATAAAATACTTCTTAATCCACACAATCATCACAAATAGGATTGAATCACCCACATGGATTACAAAAATACACATAAGTCACTTCTTTCATCCTTCAATGCCCATTCTGTCTCAGCTACCACTATGTAGATTCAATCCCTTGACATTGTACATATCAATTCCTCATCCTCCATGTAACTAGCATGACCTACTTAGAGCTTAAGTGTAAGATATGAACTAAAACAGTGCAACTAAGGATAAGAGCTAGTATGAATCCTATAGTTCTCGGAAGGACCAAAAGCTAACTAAGGCACATGAAAACCACAGTTCTTTGCTTGAATGCGAAAAGGAGTTCAGTGGCTCACTAGCCTTAGAGGAACGCATGGACCCAGCATATACTGTATTTCATTTCTGAGTAATACTTTATATTATTATTACTAACCCCTTACCACCAATGAGCCGTAGAAAAAGATATTGCAGTGTGTCATTGCGTATTTCATAGACCAGTTACAAAATTGGAATACTCGTGTTCAACCAAGAAGTTGTAACTTACGTAGATTTCCCCAGTGGAAGACCAGAATTTAAATTATATGATTGAAAGAAAAATGAATGCATACATACTGAAAGTTCAGAACCTTAATCGACGTGGAAGGCCAGTAATGCAACTAAAAGCCAATACATTCCCATCCAAGCTATAGAGATTACCCATATGCGCATAAAGACACAACCTTTGTCGATATTTGAAACATTAGCATTGATTTAAGCCCAACTTAACATAAACAACACCTAAAAAAATCAAAGATCACCTAACCAAAAATATCCTATTTCAAAGCATAATGCTTTACACGAAAAGAACAAAAAACAATAAAGAACGATGTTAACCCAATTAACAAATCACAATTGACTGTAAAAATCAAAATAAAACATCAAAACCAGCTGAAAATATCAAAATACACCTCCCTGATTCCTCCAATCCCAAAACCATGACCAACCTTCTCGAATCCGCATTCTTACGATCAGAAAGGCACATAATACAAAGAACTAGGAGGAAACGAATAAAGAAAATAGGGTTTGAAACAGGATGAAAGCCAGACTTACGTGAAAATCAAGATTCGATTAAATAAAGAAAAATCAGCTGAAACTCGATCGTGCGTTATCGAAGAATTTATCCTCCTAGGGTTTTGAATCGGCAACAGAATTTTTCAGAGAGAGAAATTAGTGAGAGTGAGAGAGAGAAGAAAATGAGGTGTTTTTGCAGTGAAAAATGATAAAGTGTGGGAAATTTTCAACGAAACACGAAGGGTTGGTTCGGATACAGAGCCTAAGGCCCGGAGCTTCCCCACCTCGGCTGGTTTGGTTATGGCGGGTTGGGTAAACCTACCCAATTACAATACGCCATGCGGCACGAAAAAGGACACATTTTCACTTTAAATTTTTTATTTTTTTTGAAAGAGATTCTTCATCCTTCAAATTATAGCGGGAAGGGTCTCTTTAATTAAAGTTAGTTCATATATATATATATATATTAATAACATTCGCGCACACACACATATATATTAATAATAACTAAAATAAAATTTACCGAAAATTTTCAAATAACTCTTATAATAATAAGATTATTATTTATTTGTGTTGCGGTCTAATGTGATAAAGTCAAAAATATAGTTTGTATATTTAATTTTACGTGGCATTTATTGATCATAAAAAACACTTTAATAAACTTTGTAAAACTGGCATCAATGAGCATCAAATGTTATTACAAAATGATACTAATTAGTACGATGATTAAAAATGATACTAATTAGTACGATGATCATAAACATAAGTGTTACCTATTACTTGATATCATTACTAACTAATGAATAATATTTGGACAAATAAGAGATCAAAAGCTTAACAAACTATTAATTTAAAAGTGATGTGATATGTTAAAAACAAGATCATGCAACGTATTAATTTTGTTAAACTTTTTGTATGTATTTTTGTCTAAATAGCAAAATTCCTATCTAGGAGGAGATGTTACGTATTTTTATAATGCACTTGCTCAACAATCAAGAAAAGAGAGAGAAATTAAAAGCCTTTATGAATCACTATTTATTAAGTAATTATACTTCATTATATCCTACCTCGTTTTGGGGAAAAAAAACTTTGGTACTCCAACTCGATTCCCCTAATCAATCAATAATTCATAGTATGTTTAACTCAAGAGTCTTAATTTAGTATTTAATTTAAACCACAAAACACACACATATATTTTTTTCATTTGACTAACAGTACCAAGTGGGCTTGCTGCTATTGATTCGATGATCCCTATAGGACGTGATCAGTGAGAATTAATTTTTAGTGACAAATAGACAAGTAAAACCGCAGTAGCCATATATATGATTCTCAATCAACAAGATCAAAATGTAATATGTGTTTATGTAGCTATTGGTCAAAAAGCATCTTCTGTGTTTAATATATATCTATATATAAGAAAATGAACAGTGATTCTAATATCTTTTTCCCACCTAAAAAGATACTGGAATATATTGCTTTTATGTTTTTTTCATTTTATTTTATTTTATTTGTCAGTTTTTTGTTTTGCAATTTTTTTTCTAGTATTTATTTTTTAACTGATGTAGTTTTGTTTGTAACCGCCCACTACTCTACCATTTGTGCATTTAAAGACTGCCACTTTCAATACTATTTCGAAACATTACCAGCAGTTTTTTTTTTTTTTTTTTTCTGGACATTGTCCTACATCTACATGACTCATCCACTGCCCACTTTCTCCGGTAATTATTTTGGATATTATTCGGATCAGTTTTTTGGGGGAAAATTGCTCAATTTTCCTCGAAATATTTCTTCACCATAATTGCATGGACGAACGGTAGAGTGTATGCGGAGTGGTCCTTGTGAAAAGGTTGGTCACCCCCAAACCTTTAATTCTTCTTTTTGACAAATGGGATTTTGCTTTCTTGAAAAAACTTATTCCAATTTCTTGCCTCTCTGGGTTCCAGTCATTGCGCAGTGCTTGTGGAATTAGATACACAGAAAAGGAGTCCCTTTGTTTTAGGATTTGTTTTCTATTTAATAGTCAATTAAATAATTCTTCAATGTGGTCCTGTATTATAATGAGTCTTCGGAGTTAGAATTGCCATCAGGATGGAATGGGTTGATGAATGGCATGTAGGCTATTCCTAGTGGATGGGTTTAATCTCCAGATTGTGAAAGTTCCAAGTGGCGGTAAATTGTAGATGGTAAGCTGCGTTGCTGACAGAGATGTAAACATCTCCCTTTTTTTCCTCCTCTGTCTCTCTGGAAATGAACCTTTCCCCCCATTAAACCCACTATGCATCTCATTATCTTCTCACCACCCCACTTAAATACGCAATGAATCCGAGAATTTCATGTGAAGTAGAAATAGAGACATCAAGGAAAAAAGACGGAAAATAAGAGTAAAAAAAGTGATAACTCATCACTAGCAATTAACCTTTGCAGCTGGAGAGAGATGGACTGAATGGACGTGGTGGCTAATATTTGTGTTGTTCGTGGTTGAGATGTACGTGATTAATTGCCCAAACCATTTAAGTAACAGGAAGTTTTTGGCCGGAGATTATAGAAAATGTCTAACTTAGAAGGTTTCTCTTCAGCCCTTGCAGGAAAATTCTTTGCTCGGGCCTGCATCTTGAGGATCATGTTTATTGCTTGCATTTTTTTGATTATTAGTTCTGCCAGTGATCTTCATCTAAATTGTTTGTGAGTTTTCAGGTTCAAAATTTGAGTCTTCACTGTTAAGTTTGTCCCGTACTAGCTAATAGCTATTGTACGTTAGATTCTTTTGTGAGGATAAATTTTGATTGGATTAGTTAAGGGTTTGCTTTTACATATGTATGCTTTCTAGCATAGAATTGCATTCACCTTCCTGTTATTATTATATATAATATGCCATGCCATATGCCAATGGGAAATTAACAATGTTGTTTTCTCGATAATTTGAAGTGCTATTATATTGGATGCTGTTGGGGAGAAAATTATCCGTCTAAAGAGATCGACAGGCACTCTTAAAGAAAGAACTATAATTTCTGTTACATATTTTCGTTGAATTTAATATAGTTATGTATAATAATCTATTATTATCATGTGGTTTGATCCTAATTTTTGTGAAATATATCATACATGGATTTGTATGCATATATGAATGTTAGTCTAATATGCTTCATCATTTATTATTTGTCATAAGTGTAAGTTGCAATTTTAAAAGCTGCAAGAGGTTGATTTTTTTTTTTTAAATAACACGTTAATGTGTTGAGTTCGAAGAAGTTTTCCAAATTTGTTCGTTACTTGAATTGAACTACAAATTCTAATTTTATTAGATTATTGTCATTGTACATTTTTAATTACGTGCACATTTTACTATTCAAATGTCTGTATTTAGGCCTTGGTCATGTACATGAATGAAACACAAATGTTGTATACATGCAACATGTTTTCCAAAATTTGTAACAGACTTGATTAATAAATGATTTTAACTATTTAGTTTGTTTGCAATATCATCATCATCATTATTGATGTTCTCCGGTTTCAATATATTTTATTTTTATCAATGAAATATGCCTGTGAAACGCATAGGTGAAACACTAGTTCTTAGAATACCGAAGTTTTTCCCGCCAACTTCTGACCATGCGGTTCTTTAGAAGTCAAGTGGATGATCAATTCTCATATATATATATATATATATATATATATATGATCAATGCATGCGGTCATGATTGATTTTATGATTAGAAAGCAAGTATAATGATAAGTGAATTTGTTTGAAGGATATTAAAACACTACTGAATAATAATGCACATGTGATTTTTATTGGTGAACTAGTTATTTTACTTTTTTGGGAGTTACAACAATGAATAGGAAAAATATATGTACACCACACTTTTTCATATTTACAATACATTTTAATTAAAGTGAAAATCTCTAGTCTTCAATTTTTTTATAAACATTTATGTCCCTGAAATTTTTTTGCTATATACGTAATTTTTTATCAAATCTTTCATTTAACTACTATGTACCTCATGTTCTAAATGACGGGATATGGTCAAAAAAGGTTTTTACTTTAAAATCTTATAAAAATTTATAGTTCTATTTTTACAAATATTAAATTATTACTTTTTTAAAAAAATTATGAACCTCTGGCAGCAAAGTTTTTAAGATCAAGACATAATTCGTGCAAGATGTTATAACAGATAAAAAATCAAAAATAAAAAAAATGACGAAAATAAGTTAATGATGTAAAAGTTTAAAAACGAGTGGATATTGAATGCAATCATATTGTTGTGCGATTAATAAAAAATGTGGTATCAATATAACCATCCTAACGAATATAATTTCAAGTTACGTGACCTATTGATCATCAGTATGACTTGGCAAAAAGAGTGGCACCATCAGGGATTGACAAGTTAAATTTGTGCAGCATAGGGTTCTCATTGGCGAAAATGGCCTCAATAGAAAATACGCACTCCAAAGAAAATCTCAAATGTTTTATTGCAATGAAAATGAAGCAAAATGTTAAAAGCAGTTACTAGTGATCAATCTATTGTTTCAAAATGTCCATGCAGCATTCAACTATAAAAAGAATAAAAGAATATAATCCATCTGCATGGCTTATTGGTAAACACTAAAAAGAATGACACCAATTTTATGTTTTTATATATGTCCTAAACCCTAAAACATACACTAAAAAATTCCTAAGCCCTAAAATGAGTTATACTCTCTCCCATATTTGATTTTCACCAGCACCCACTCCATTACCTGAAACCCAAAGAAAGAACCATGATAAGAATGAGAGGTTTGTTATACATCGATCGAAACGATGAAAATCTTGGAGCGAGAAGTAAAAAAGTCAATTTTTTCATGATTATTTTTGCTTTACTTTTTAAATACAAAATTTGTCTTTTTTTTTTATAAATTTCAAGTAAATAAAAAGACTAAAGTTCTATTCCATTTTTACCAAACTCAAGTCCATCCTACCTCGACTCCACCCCTCCCCAAACTGAAAAAATCAAGGTCTTTAATTTATTATAAATAAACAAAAAGAAATAAAAAATCTATGGAAAATTGCAAATTATTAAATAAATAGATGATGGACAATGGTATTATTTTTATTAGTTTTAGTTCCCCCTCGTCCCTAATCTCTCCATATTGGGGAGGTTGGATGTGTTCAGGTGTGTTGGACAATATCAAATAAAGTTGGGGGACTAAAATGTAAATTTCTTTTTATTTAAAATTTACAAAAATAAAATTACTCTCCCATGGCCACAATGGAAGCAGGCGAAGAAGTTCCATATTCATAGCTTAGGGATCATAGTGACACTATGGCAAAAGTCTAGCGGCCATAGTGAAACAAAAAGGAGTTTAGTGGTCAAAGTATCAACTAACTAGAAACTTCTAATTAAACTTATACCTAGTCTAGAAAATGATAATAATTTAATTAAACTAATGAAATATAAGTGAGATGAATTTACATGAATATCCACAAATTATGGGGTTATGTTCAATTATACTTGATACATTTCTTTTCATTAAAACTCATAATAATTTTTTAAGTAAATTGCAGAGGATCATAAACAATATGGGGATGCATTTGTGCAAATATTACCGGTTGGTAGTGATGCTTTGTGCCGGTAGATGCAGCATAACTTAATGGATATTTTTCCATCCTCCAAAGTGTCACTTTACAATTAGATATAGGGCCTTCGAAGTATATCCAGTGAGTCTTGGATGCAAAAACATTTCCGTTCGAGTCATAGATTGGGTCTTTGGCCCCGATACCTCTCCAGAAACCAGTCCCGTCTCCAATGAGTTGAACCCTTTTCTTCTCTATTTCATTGTAGCCCTCATTGCCATGAGTAAACAAGTACCATGTCTTCTCATGACCACACACGTTCTCCACTGAAAATTGATAATTATTATAAGAATAATAATGTTTATTTAGCTAACTAGTTATAATTAAGGATAATATATATAATACTGAATTGTACACATGACTATGTACAAGTATTATACTATATTTGACAATGTTAAGGAAAGAAAAGGTCATCAAAAAAGGATCATCAAATCATAATCAACAAGCTTGCACAACGTAATAAATTATGAGTTATTATATAGTGCTGACTTTCAGCATAAGCTATATAGGCAATTGCTTAAGGCCCCAAAAAACTTTTATGAAGTACATTAGAATTTTCTTATTTTCCCTCTTTTTATTTTTGGCCCCACTTCAGTGAAGTCCAAAAACTAGAATTGTTGATTTTTGAAGATAAATTTCAACCAAAATATTGTGAATTTTCTATTATAGCTTTCAAGGATTTATTTCCTCAGTTTTTTTGCCCCTCTTTCATTACATATAAATTGAATTTTAGTCCTCGTACACGGTTTTTTGCTTAGAGCCATCAAAATCTCAAGGCCGGCCCTGCAAGTTACATATTATGATACCATCTTAATCGATAGAAAGAAACAAAGCTAGCTAGGTACATGTGTAATACTTATTATATGTGTACGGCGTACCTATCCTTTTGGGGTGCTTGCTATAAAGCTCATTTGCATCGATATCTTTGATAACATCGGCTGGAAGTGGTCCATCAAAAATCTTGTTCACAAGATAGCTCTCGATCAACTCTCCGTCCTCTGGCACGAACCCAAACCCGATCGGAAAGTCATTGATTTGCCAATATTGGTTGACCATTGCGTTGGTGAGAAGCAAAAATTTCAATCATATGAGTTTTGATCATCAAAGGAGTCTAGGTACGTAGGCCAGTGAAATGAGAGTGAGTGGAGAAAGAAGACTCACTCAAGTCTTTACGAAATGAAATATTAGTAATGAAGTATATATACGTGCATGCAATCTCATTATTTGACTAATTTCATTCCGGAACTCAGTTAGAATCCTTATAGGAATAGGAAACATGTAAATGGAAAACGTTGACATTAAGCTGATTGGCTATAATTAAATTTGATTTGTACCATGAAATGGTATAGATTAGGACACTTTAGTCTAGAAATGTGCTTTGATTTATTTGTTTGGTACTAGGAAATATATTTGGTATAGAAGACAATTCGTTTGTCCCTGCCATGCATACATATATATATATATATTGAATATCACAACCATGACTATAATTATGCCAAATTCTATTACTGGCCCTGGCCGACAAAAATACTTCTATATTTCTTTTTTTCCGTATCAAAATATAAAACACATTTTTTAGAAACTAGTATTGCATCCGTGCGATGTATGGGGAAAAAATTTAAAAATGATTAAAAACAAATTGAGCAAAATAATTTTTTCCTAAAATCTATTATCATATAATAAATGATAAAAGATTAATATTATAGCAAATTTTCATATCATCATAAATATAAATAAATATTTATATACAATCTGTTTGAGTACAACAATTAATTTGCTCATAGAAGTGCGGATAAAATAAAGAAACGAAATTCAAAACATCAAATTGAATACAAATTCAAAACTAATTTATATGCCAAACTTCCTTTATTAGGAATGAGGACAAAAAAATTTTACATCATATGCTGTTACCAAACTCTTAATTCTTAATAGAGTATCATGGAGTAGAGAAAAAAATTAATCGAAACAAATCCTTAAAATAAAAACAAAAGCCATAAATTGAACTTAAGGAGGTTTGAAAATTATGTGTAATTACACATATTTAATCTCTAATAGTTACATTGTTATCATAAAATTGACTAAGATTCTCTTATGAACACAACTAATATCAGTAATCAAAATTGAACTGAGGGTGATTGAAAATTTGATGCAATTACTTAAAAAAAAGAAGTAGATGTGCATATATAGATGTCTTAATCAACATATAAACTCCACAAAATAGAGCACCAACAAACACGTTAAAAAAAATAAATTAGACTGAAAATAAAATTGAAAACACATAAAAAACATAACGAACAGATTAAAATGTCGAAAATTCATCATTAGCAATGGCGAAGCTACTGGTTGACCAACCCCAAAATCATATATTGTGGACAGAAAACGAATATCATATGTAAAAGTTATGACTGTTTTTCTAAAAACGAAAAAACGGAGAAGAAAATAGAAAAGAAGGCAATTTGACGGAATTAGAAAGTGAAAAAGGGTGGGAAAATCTTTTTGGCAACTTAATTTCCTTTATATATATATGTATCTATATATATATCTCTTCCGATCTTCGAAATATTGGTTTCTCTTATATGCCTATGTTTGATGTATATTTTTGTCAACAAAATGGAATTATTAAAGTTGAATAATTAATAATATAAAAAGGGTATAATAGGAAAAAAATCTTAAATTTACTTTTCTAATTAAATGAATTTTCTTAATCTATGTAAAAATAGTTAAAAAGACTATCTTTATAGGATGTAGTTAGTACTATACTATATTAATAGTGTTTCACCCATGTGTTACAAGGGGAAAAACTATTTGAAAATAATTATAAGAATAGATTCACTGAAACAATTTTTCCTAAAATCTAATATCATAAATAATAAATGAGCTAATATCAAGAACAAAGTATCATATGATAAATTTAAATACCCAGATATATATATATATATATATACACACACACACAATCAGTTTTAATATAATAATTAGGACTTTTACCTTTTGCAGACTTACAGGAGTGATATATTAAATTAAACAAATTAAATTCAAAACGTCAAATTGAATAAAAAATCAAAATTAATGTACAAAGTACTTTTGTATTTTATGATTAAAAAAATAATCTTGCAACTGATATAGAAAAGCACACATTTGAGAGCTATCTCATATACATGGCTATGCATGGGATTGGGAGATGGAATAACAACAATAAGTAAATACATGTTTGATTGAGAACTATCTCATATACATGGCTATGCAGCTACAAGCATCATAGTTGCAGAGGTTTTGAAAGCCGATATATTCATGCTGGCCGATCTTTCCAATCATGTTTGAAATTCCAACACCCCCTGTTTAACCCCCCCCCCCCAAATAAGTAAATACATGTGTATATATACAAGTATGTATAAGTCAGTTGATGATGGGATAAAAGAGTTGCACGCAAATATATTCATAGTCGCTTGAAATTTAGAGCATTAATTCTAGGGAGCTTTATGAAGATTTGATTTTAGAAAGTTACTTTTTCGCGAAAATATATGGTGGAAATGTGTTTAAAAAAAATGATTATCAGAAGCTGTGAATTTTTTTTATGAAGAATACATGGTTGGTATTAATGAAGGTTTAACTTGTTGACTAGCTTCTATTTATGATAATACTCCCTCAAAACGAGCTCTTTAAAAAAAATGGAGAAAAAAATCACGTAATCTACTAGAAACAATGTTGCTTACCTAGCGAGAAGGCACTCCCAAAGATTATGGATGATAGAATAAAGATGATTATTGACGATCGTCCAACCATGACAATCACCTTCCCTATAACAAGTTGGCCAGCAAACGCAGCAACAGTGGCAACAGCAGTAAGGTAAAGAGCTGTCCATACAGTATAAAAATCAACCAGGAAACAAGATAAATATGTTGTTACAACTAACACGAGCACTTATTGACACAAAATTGGACATGATGGCATATACATTTTTTTTTAAACCAAAAAAAAAATCCATTAATGTTGTTTAGTACGAAACGATTCACCTTACCAATTATGCACTTACCATATGGAACTGGAAAACGTTTTAGAAGGTAGTATTCAACCACAGACATTGACGAGGAAAACATCATAGCAAAGGTAGCTGTGGCGCTTGAAACCTGAGAACACGTACAACCATCAGTTGTCTTCTCCACCCTTTATTAACATAGATAGGAGCCGAGTAACAGTAATCGACATCCAAATTATTCTAGAATGTTCTAGAAAATACCTCTGGGGGATGCCTAACTCTAAAAATAATATGCCCATGATGGACCCACCACCTACACCTAGTAGGCCTCCTACAACACCAGCCAAGGTGCCAAGTAAGGGATAGGGTATCATTTGGTGCACTGTGAAGTTGGTATCTTCATCTCCCTTTGATGCAAGTTTGCTCCATCCCTTGTACAGGCACATTGATTTATACCCAGATACACCAACAGAGACCGAAATCTGCAGAGTAGTGAATTAGATCTCGAGGGAAAAATTACTTGAAAATGCTATTTTTAGGGAAGTCTTCACAAAATCTTCTACAAAAATGGTCGATTTTACCATCTCATCCTCTGTGTAACTGTGTGATTCCGGGACAATAATCTACAGCTAAGATGGTCATTTTACCTTATTTTGTAAAAGGTTTAGTGAAGACTTCTCTACAAATAGCAATAACATGAGTTGTACCACATTCCCTAAAGATGGATACAACTTTGGACACACCTGTAGCAAGTCCACCACCCAGTAGATTGTTGAACAAGTAGCAGAATAATTCTGTTTCAATTTGAGGGCAAGTGAGCTTCCAAGATGCCAACAAGGTAAGAGAAATCAAATGAGATTGATGACCTTGAAATTATTTCAAGAGAGGTAAAAAGTTGAAAACCTTGATAATCTGAAGTGCAACAAATGCAACCCATACAAAGACCAGAAGCCCAAATTCCTTCCAGCAAACATTCTCAAGAATACTGCCCTGAGTAATTAAGGGAGATGTAATATATTTATGAGTTTTGGAAATGCATGTTACATCTAACTACAAGTAGAAGTGAAATATATCTCATGGGTAATGGTATACATATAGGTTTACAAGTGGGCATGAAATTATAATTTATTTCATATATTTTCTTTTTCTTTTTTAGCTTAGGGTTAAATTCTACGTATCATCCCTAATCTTTGGGATTAGTATCAGCTGAGTCCCTAACTGTTTTATCAACCCACTAGGCCCCCAACTTTTCATTAAATCATACACCTTTCATTAAGTCACACATATACTCTCTTTTAACCGTTTTCGTCAATTTCTCCGTTAATTCATCGAATAAATTACCATTATATCCCTTATCCTTTTAAATTAAGAAATAAAAATTTTAAAAATATAAAAAAATAAATATTTTATTTTTTAACCTCTAGAAAAAACTAATTTTAAAAAATAAATAAATATTTTAAATAAATTATTTTTTTTTTGTAATTTGGGAAGGGAGTGTTGAGTTTTCCAAGCTCTGATATCACTTGTTGAGTTATGACACACCAAAAAAATTTACTTTTATTATACTTACAAAATTATGTTTACAATGGATACTTACACTAACTCCTATCTAGTTCACAAATTCTCTCTTTCTTGCACCTTAATTGTGTCTCGCTCCTAGACACTCAATTCTCTCAACCTTTTCTTTCCACTCACTACGGCTCTCTCTCTCTCTCTCTCTCTCTCTCTCTCTCTCTCTCACATTTTTCCACAAACTCAAGCACTCCATCATGACTCCATTTCTCTACCCATTCATGCACACAATACACAAGGCAAAGGGGTATTTATAGATTTGTATGGCGGTGGATGAAACGTCCCAGAAAATTCCAACATGTCGGTGGCTTGTCTCTAGAGTGATCATTCATGGCGGCTGGCATTTGGAGCTTCTTGGCTACTTCCTTATTTTATTTTATTCTTGCAACTTGCATGCCCTTTTGATTGTAGGATATTCCGATTAGTCGTATTGCTCCAAATAATTCAAGATTCTTCTATGGAAGTCGATGATGACTTCTTCAATTCTCCCCTTCAGCATTGACTTCTCATTTAAGCCTTTTCTTCCAATTCTTCAGGGACATCTTCAGGTATCTTTGATTCTTGTCGGCGCCAACTCTTTCATTCTCTTTTTGTTTCAACTCAACTGACTCTCTTATCTTTGGCATTCTCGATTTGTCATCCTTGATTCCTTTAACGTCTTCTTCTAGGCTCAATGTATCATTGTGTTGTTTCCTGTTACTCAACTCCTGTACATTTGCAAATTCTGTAAGGATCTGCTTGATGTATGATCTCTATCATCTTGCCATTCGTCCTTTATTTCTTCTGATTCTGGCGACTCCCTTATCTTTGATGCTTGCCAAGATGTCTCTTTGTGTTCCTCAAACAACTCCCCTTCTGATGTTGACTAGGATAACTCTTCATCCTGCTCAAGCAGTTTTTCTCCTACATTCTCTGAGTATGATTCTACCTTCTTCGATGTTTTCCAAGACGACTCTTCATAGAACACCTCTTCGTGTTGTGAGTCGTCAAACCAATCATCTTCGGATGATTTTTCATCAGACACCTCATTGTGTCCTTTGTTTTCTGATTGTTCACCAGACAACTCCTCGTGTCCTTGGTCTTTAACCCAATCATCATTAGATGATTCTTGGCTAGACACCTCATCATGTTCATCATCTTTAGATGAATCATCTTCAAATAGTTGTAGAGGTAGAAACACAACATCAGATTTCTTCTCCTCTCTCGATTTAGATTGCCTCTCACGAGCTTCCTCAATGATTGTATTGTATGTCTCGAAATCCCATTCTTCTTCACTCTCATGCCCTCGTTCCTCATGAGTTGCTACATTACCTTTTGCTGATATTTTCTTATACGAACAATGTCGAGCTTAATGGCCTCGTTTACCACACACATAACATGAGCCATTATTTCGCTTATATCCACCATGTTGTCCTCTCTTGTCGCGATCTTGCTAAACTCCCATTGTCTCATAACCTCTTCTTTCTCTTCTTTTCTTATCGTAGCTAAATAATATCTTTTCTTCTTCATACTTTATTAAGACCCTTGCCATCTACTTGGTTAATGCTTCCTAGTCAGCCAGCAAATTTTCAAGATTAACCAGAGATAGTTGCTCTGGCCAACCTTGTATTGCTGCAATAATGCCTCTAAATTCAGATCTCAACCCATGTATTATTATTCTCCTCATTTTAGATTCTGAGACCTTGCTATCTGAATCTAGTTCGGAAATCTCGCGACAAAGAGACTACCTTATTGAAATATTCTCGTACTATCATCTCGCCTTGCTTGATTGATAGTAGCTCGATCTCACAGAGCTGTAACTTGAACTCGTTTTTCTTAGAGAATAATGCTGCCAATATGTCCCACGACTTCTTTAGTATATCCGCATCTTTTATGTGCTTTAACAATTCCTCGTCGATTGCTATCTTGAGTACATATAAGGCTTTTCCTGCCTTTACTTTCCACTTCTTCAGAGATCCGGCATTCTCCGGCAGTGTTACCTCATCGCCGCGAACTACCTTCCACAAGTCATAGCCTTGGAGATACGACTCCATGCATGTCTTCCATGTGGTTTAGTTATGATTATTGAGCTTCTTAATTCTACCTATCTCCTCATAACCAAGCAAACTTCCATAAGCTTCACAATCTCAGTATTGTGCACGATGACCGAAAGCTCAAATAATCTCCCCTCAAGTGCAACACTCTGAAAAATTCAAGCCCTCGGTCGACCCACTTTTAAACTCGCAAAGTCCTCACTCGACCTTGCTACAATAACATCCCAAACCCTCCTCGGCTTGTCCCTAATACCGTTACCTGTGGATCAACCCGCTCTAATACTCTCACCCCTAGATCGATTAGCTCTGATACTACTTATTGAGTTTCCCAAACTCTTATACCACTTGTTGAGTTACGACATACCAAAGAAATTTACTTTTATTATACTCTCAAAATTATTTTTACAATGGGACACTTACACTAACTCTCATTTAGTTCACTAATTCTCTCTTTCTTGCACCTTAATTGTGCTTCACTCCTAAACACTCAATTCTCTCAACCTTTTCTTTCCATCCACTACGGCTCTCTCTCTCTCTCTTATTTTTCCACTAACTCAAGCATTCCATCATGACTTCATTTCTCCACCCACCCATGCACACAAGCACAAGGCAAATGGATATCTATAGGTTTGCATGGTGGTGGATGAAACGTCCCAGAAAATTCCAACATGTCGGTGGCTTATCTCTAGAATGATCATGCATGGCGGTTGGCATTTGGATCTTCTCGGCTGCTTCTTATTTTTATTTTATTCTTGCAACTTGCATGTCTAGATTTCTCATGCAACTTGTATGCCCTTTTGATTCTAGGGTATTCCAGTCAGTCGCATTGCTCCAAATAATTTCAGATTCTTCTATAGAAGTCAATGATGACTTTTTCAAGAGGGGACTCCCCCTCTATGCTACCCCTCCCAAAATTTCGGGTAACCTTTTGGCAGCCAAAAGGTGAGCCTTTTTTTTAAATTAAAAATTTTATATTTTTAAAATTTTTGTTTCTTAATTTAAAATGATAAGGAATAAAATGGTAATTTATTCTAAGAATTAACAATGAAAGGGACTACATGCATGATTTAATAAAAGGTTGAGGATCCGACGGATTAAAAAAAAAAAAGATAAGAGACTCAACTGATACTAACCCCCAAAGATTGGAGACGATATATGAAATTAACCCTTTAGCTTATAAGGGGTAAAATTATTATAATTTCAGCCATTTTCTATAAATTTATTTGTAGGCCCATTTGCATTTAATTACATTACCACTACATTATTTACTTGTTACACCATATTTTTTTATTTACTTAAAAATCTTTAAAACAAGTTACACTAATAACCTTGCTTTATTAACATTTGACCTAATAATTCTTCCTTCTTCCACCACATTCAACATCCCTCCGCCCCCTTCCCCAAAAGAAAAAAGAATCATCTTCATTACACGGCATCTCCAATTTGGAAAGTTTTCCTTGCTTAATCTCTTCCATTCGTGGCCCAACTTTGAACCATGCTGTTATAATTTCAACAGTTCATTACTTTTCTAGTTTCTTTTTTCCCCTTTCTCCGAAAGCTTAATATAATCTCTAATGCTTAGTCTTTATTCTAAGTTTATTTAATCGAGAATCGAAGTTGGTATCACTATAAGAAAAAAACTTATCTCTCACTTCGTAATGAGAAAACAATTGAAATTTAGATTCTAATTGCAAAGAAAATTATAAGATGATGGAATTGGTGGTACTATTTTTATTTTCTCATGAAAAGAAAATGAAAATTGAATTGATGAAATGATTGAGGTTCTGGAGTATCGAATGTCTTCTTTGATCATAATCTACTTTCAACACTCACAAGAATAATTGTAAAATTAAAAATTGGAGATGGTGAAGGCATCCATAAAAAATGAAATTTTAAGGAACTTACAAAAATTTACATGTGGAAAACAATTCTTTGGATAATCTTCCCCAGACTGTTTTAATGAATGGAAGGGCCAATGTTTGGGTAAAAAAAAACTTGGCATCTTTTGCAACATTTTAGTAAACTAATCGGAAAATATATGCCGCCAAATCTTTTTGTTTTTATTCTATTTTTGTTTCTTTTTTCCCCCTTTCTTTTGAATTTGCATAAGGTTATTGTAATATTATTGTGGTCTCTTTATAAAAAAACATATTGTAATTGTGGTATAAACATAATTTGGTGTAACAATAAAAAATCGTAGTAGCAATATAATTGCCCGTAGATTTATCCATATCTTACATTGCGTTTTGCCGAGTCCTTGGATTCATTTCTGAAGTCATTTCTAGGGCCTCCTAGTAGAAGCTTGTACTCTCCTTCTTCTGTACCATTGCCAATCGGAGATACACATAAACAAGACAACAATAGCATTGATCCTTTAATGCGTGTCAAGTATGCAATATTAAACCGAACAAGATTTCTCTAGTAGTTTCTTTTTCTTACCAATATTGTCTAGTCCTGTCTAATTAAGTCACCTTACCAAACTTGTCATCAATCATGTGTTGACTCATTAAAGAGAATAGACAAGAAGGATGAACTCACCATTTGCCTTCAACTGATTTGCAGCCTCCTGCATCAAGATCGCATTTGGCATTAATTCAATGTGGAAGAGAAAGATGAACTACTCAAGAAATTAATATGGAAAGATTCGGAGAATATAAATTACATTTCTGTTAAATTGCGACTATAGTTTTCTTTGTGCATACCTTTCAGCGTTAAATGTCACTGCACAGTTAAAAATTAAATTTTGAAATTGTTACCTTTTTAAGGATAGTTTCTTTCTTCCAAGTTTCAACACCTCTAAGAAAGGCCTTTGTTGATGTGGCTGCAATAGTCATATACGACGTCCAAATAACCACACTGAAGATCGATATAAAACAGAATATATAATTATAATGTACGCTATTGTTTGTATATTACCTAAAAAGAGAATGATCAAAAGAACAGTCACCATCCAATCTGCAAATATCACATTAAAAGTAACGCTGATGCTAATGCCTAGCAAAAGCATCGGTTGGATTAGAACAACCAAGTTGTAATCAATAATGGGCGCGTCAATTGTTGGATGCCATTGTTTAAGGTTGTAGTAAACAGTCGAGACTGCAGCTCCCATGATCATGCCTGCATATATAAACCAAACGTGAAATTTCTCTAACTTCTTCTTTAGCCAATTAATCACAATGTAATGTAAAGGTAACTAATTAAAACGAGGTGATCAAGATGGTTAAAACTCACACTTTGAGATGGCAGCAGAAGATTTTGCATCAAATCCAATAACGAGATTGAGCGCTGGAACAAATATACCACCACCGCCAACACCACCGATGCTTCCAAAAGCAGCTCCAAGAAATCCAAGAAAGGTACCAACAATGAGTTGCCAATTGAATTTCAGTTCCTGCAGATAAACATATATCATCAGATTGTCAAAAATTTGGAATCTAGCACAACAGTGGGACTTTCCATCCTTAACACAGCCTAAATTAACCATGTGAACTTGTTACAGATTTTACGAAATAATATACAGTAATAACGCAATTGTATGATTGTATAGAGACTAGAAAAACAAATATTTGTCTGACTCTCCTGGGGTACAGGAAGTTCACTCATTGCCCGTGGGGCATATGGTGCAGTGGCGAAAGGAGAGTCAGTAGATGGCAGTGCCCCCGTGAGGTCACGAGTTCGATTCCTGGTTGTTGTGCTGCACCTCCTACTATTTACTTCCTCAACAGGCCCCAGGGTAGGGGTTTTGAGGGGCGTTCGTGATGGGGCGTTACTCAAAAAAAAAAAAAAGAAGTTCACTAGCTACAAGAATAGTGAATTTGAGGTGTCTGGTGCTAGACGAATGGAATAGTAAATCAAACCAACTGGTTAGAGCTTGGTCCAGCCCGAAACTGGTGGGTCTGTCCAGCTAGCCCAATATTTTTTCCCATTAAAGTTTTGAAAGATACCCGAGAAAAAGAGATTAACCCAATTATTTTATTACTAGCGCAACAATAAGACAAGACAAACCCAATCCCCCCAAAACATAATCCAATCCTCATTGAAACATCCAAAATTACACATATATTGTGTTATGTGTAATTTTTATGTTTATGCTTACGTTTCTTGTTTATTAACAATTCATGTAACTTCCCCCCCCCCCAAAAAAAAAAAATAAAAAATAAAAAAATAAAAAAATAAATAATAATAATAGAAAAAATTGATTTCTACTTTCTAGATTTTCTTGAAATGGAAAATAAACAAACTATAACGAAAAGAGGAAAACGACCCATATACTAATTTTGGTAGTGTAATTCCATTCCTAACAATTTGTGATGGGCTCCACCCTTTCCAAACCCTCAGCACTTCCCTCTCTAATTTCAGCTCATTCATATATAAAATATTGGGTCCATCCTTAGGTACCAGCCACTTATGTAACTTGGGTAATATTATGTTACACAACAAAAATAGAGGTATATTTAATTCAACTATAGTTATTTCTTTGCATTTCTGGAAAGTTATGTTTTTCTATTTTCATTTTTCACTACAAATTAATCCAAACTTGCTAACCTATAGTGACATAGCCCCATAAGAAAAGGGGTATCACATTGAATAGTTCTAAATCAAATCGCCAAACTCCAAATTCCAAAGTGAATAACTACTAAACGGGCATATCATGCACCAAAATAAATAAATAAAATTAAACATAATCCAAGCAAATTAAAGTAGAAAAATAAACTGAAATTGACTGACCGGCCAAATGTGCCGGTAACCGGATCCTTTGGCTTGCCACATGAAATTCACAAAAGATGTCAAAACATCAAAATCGGAATCAGAATCTGAAAACCCATTTGCTTTATGTGAAAAAGATTCAATATTTGAGCTCCTCCTTTCAGCAGAAACAAGTATTGAAGCCAACAAAAAGCTCCATGCAACCGCAAGCAAAGGAGTAAAAGCCCTCCATTTTCCTTGATTCCATGCCATTTTAAACCCAACATTCTTATTTTTCTATTACCAGCAAATCAGTTCTTCTGTGATGTTTAAGAGTTTATATTGAACAGAAGCAGAATCAGTTCTTCTGTGATGTTAGGAGTTTATACTGAATAGAAGTAGAACCCCTGTTATTTTCTTGGTGCGAAAGTGAAAATGGAGGGAAATGTGAAGGCAGGCAAGAATATATTCATCCTCAAAGGGGGTACGGGAGAAACGTCAGAAAAATATTGAGGTGATAAACGCAAAAAATTAAAAGTTTGATAAAATAAACACGCGGCTTATGTTACTTCGGTTATTTTAAAAGTACAACGTAATAATGTGCTAAAAGCAAAGTGCATGTTTGATCCTCATTATGTGAGTCAAATTATAATGAAAAATTATAATGAGTGGTTGGGATTTAATTAAAATTTAAATTCTGTGGCGATAGTTGAGTAATTATCAAATCAATGATTGATAAAATTATAATGAAAAAAATAATGAGTATCAGACAAGCTCAAAAGCACACACTTTTGTCTTATTTGATAGAGTTGAATAATTTTTAGGGTCCCATTTCTCCGTCAAATAAATAGGAATATAATAATTGCTTAAAAACAAACACGTACCATATGCCAACGTTTCTTGAAGATATAGTCTAATTAGCTATTTCACTCTATTTATTCAAATTGACTTATAATGAAAAATTATAATAAAGTAAAATAAATAGTGTAGATTTTATGAAAAGTTGAAATTTGCTTTTATAAATGAGCAATTGTCAAATAAATAGTCAAATTAATAGTAAGTGAGATTATAATGTGTTTAAATAAAAAGAATCAAACACTTCCTAACAAATGTATCAGCCAATACATATCACATTAATAAGGATACGGATGGTGGCAAGAAAGCCCATCAAACTAGTAGCCACATGCATGTACTCGACCCTACTGGGATAGAAATACCCGACTAAACGGAGCAATTAGCTGAGAGATAAGATAAAGAAATTAAATTCGGCCCGACTTTAGAATGAGTTGGGGAAGGATGTCATAGTTAATACCATCCCTAGCCCGTTAATTGTTTCATGTCAAAAATAAAAATATTTAGAAAACTCCAATGGTTAAAAGAGAGTAAAAAATGATGATCAAGAATGCTTAATAATTTCAATCACAATTAAAAAAGTTTACAATATTATTCTTAAAACAAAAATTAGAAATAAAAATATACAAAAATTTTAGCAGGCGAATAATAAAGGGGGTGCAGGAGGAAAATGTGAAGGTATACAAGAATTATTCATCCTCAAAGGGGGTGCATGAGAAAAGCAAGAAACATAATGAAGTCATGAATGTAACAAAGTAGAAATTTGAAAAAATGTGGTCCATGTGACTTCATTTTTTTTTTTGGAAATTATATGACTTCAATTAATATCGTAATAATGTGTTAAAAAACAAAAATGCTTAAACACTTGCTTTTGTGATGAGTTCAATAATTAAATGATATGATAATTTACGTCGAGTGTCAACGACTTGATTTTAATTATAGAAAAGTGATAATTGCAGTTTAGGGTCCCGTTTCTCTATCAAAGAAGTAGAATTTATTATATTAATAATTGATTATAAACAAACTAAGAGAAATGTGCACGGAACGTTCAAAGTATAAAGATATAATGGTAATTTTGTTTGAACGTCAAACGTCCAATAAGGTTATACCGCTAGATATTTTATGTGGTGTATTCTGATTAGACAATCCACATGTGAGTTGTCTTATTAAAACACGCCATACGCACACGTAGCGGAAGATTATTGAAAAAAATTAAATACTATGGGCCCTTGTATGTGAGGGTCCACACAATTGTTTCAACAATTTCCCACCAGGTGTGTGGAGGCCATTACTGGGTGCTTGATATATACTTTGGACAAATTTTCCAAGAATCATCACAGCTCTTCAATTATATTTGATAACTAATCAATTACAATAATGCATTTCAAATATTTTTAAATCTCATTAACCATCTTACATCTTTTCATTGTAACTCCCCCAAAATTTCCCAAAATAATGAATTCAATTTTTTTAAGGAACCATGTCATCTTCAATTATATATTGAGACCACATCTAAGCGTAGGCTGGCGATACCTGATATGAGTCCAGTGAAGTGGCCGTCTCAGGGCCTGTAATTCTTGGGACCAAAAAATACGGAAAAGTATTTTGTGGTTACTTAGTCTAGTGGTACAATTTAATTTTTTTTTAGCAAAATGTTTAAGGATTCAAATGCTCGCTACTATTTTTACTGTTAATTTTATTTTACGGAACTTGTGAATAGTCTCAACTTTTTTTAAAATTATTTATTTAAGTTTCAATTTTTCAAACTTAATTTTATTGACAACAAAAATATGATTTTATTTTTTATTTTTTTGTTTTAGTTGTAATTGATTTAGTAATCTAAGAAGTTACTTGACTCTTACAATTACATGCAATATTGTTAAGAATAATAGAAGTGTAAAGTTATAAAAAGTTTTAAAAAATCTTTGATGAAAGTCTACAGTAGTTTTGAGATGTTCAACTAAATCCATAAAAGTTGCTTAATATTTTATAAAATTCATAAAAGTGACCACTTTCCTTCCTATTTGCCAATTTTTACATCTCTGACCTAGGGCTGGTCCAGTGCTATGCAAATGCAGCGTCATGTAGCACTCACGTGATTGACTACTGTCTAATGCCACCACATGACATCCATGTGCCACGTGACACCCATGTGACAGTTTCATGTGCGTGTTACGTGTATACATTGTCTCCATAGAAAAATTAAGTATAATTTATACTTGAGAGAATTTTTCAAAAATCATGGTTCCCGATTCCTCTTTGATTAATTGATTCTAATAAATTACAACAACACATTTTACTTTTTTAAATCTCATCAACCATTTTATATCTCTCTTTATTATAATCCCCCCTAAATATTCCAAAATGATGAACTCAAAGGTATTTGTTTGCTTCGTCAATGCAATGTTCCGTGCCCAACGGTTCCCTCCCATTTTCCTGGAGACCGGGATTCTTTTCTTGTCAAGACATCAGTGTGGGGATTCTAATATGGATTCAAATCTGGTCCTAAAAGGCGTGCTTTTGTCTTTTTGTTAGAGTTCAGTAATTTACATAATATGATATGATTATACAAACATAATTGCAGTTTTAGCGTCCCATTTCTCTATCAAATAAATAGAATTTATTATAATAATAGCTTATAAACTGACAAAGTGGACTTCTATAGTATGCCACCTCTTCTTAAAGTGATGGACCTATCATGCTAATGTCACACTAATAAGAATAGGGATGACGAAAAAAACCCATCAAAACTCGATACTCTACGTATCTGACCCGACTAGGATTGGGGTCTGGGAATATCTTACTAAAATTGCGGCGGAAATGGGATAAAGAAACTTGGTCGACTTGAGAATACGTTGGGGAAGGTTATTTTAGTTAATAGTTTTAACATGTCCAGGCTCGTTAGTCGTTTCATGTCAAAAATAAAAGTTTGACATTTTATACTAATATCCTAATCTTTTATATTTCATTGAATTTAATTTATTTAATTTATTTTTCTTTTTCTTTCAAACTAAAGTTAACTAAATAATATCACTACTTTAAAATAATTCAATTATTATTAAGTCGTAATAATTTTTACATGTAATCTATCCATGAAAATTATACGTTTTTGTTTTTATTATTTATCATTTATTTTGTTGAACACTATTTGATAGAAAAACATAAAATTAATTCATGCGTAAAGCGCGCATATACTTATAACTAACTAGCATGTGCCAAGTGCACACTATGACAATGATCACATTAGCGTGTTTAACGTGTATTATAGGCCAGCCCACGCCAAGTATTGTCAAAGCTATATCATATATAATCCTAGCTGGGCAATATATTCGATAAGTCGTTTTCAATCCAAAGAAGCTTAATATAAGTTATGTGATGTCTAAAGTTCTTGAGAATAGTCACTTTCTTCATGTAAAGTGTAAGTTAAATGAAAAATGATAATTTACGTCAACTTCTGGATTTTTTTTTTTAAAGAGTTGTCAATTTCTTGATTTTTAATAATAATAATAATAATAGTTTTGTGAAGGAATAATAATTGCACTTATGGTCCCGTTTCTCTACTAAATAAATTAGAACATAGTTGCTTATAAACAGACAAGTATTTTACTTCTTGTACAAGTTATGAACGTGTCGTGTCTTCATAACAACAATTATAAGAGGAATAGAGAACCAATCATTTTATTATGGGCAATGGCCTCCCACATATGGAGAAAAGATGATATTCATTGGAAAATACATATATACCATATATCAGTACAACAATACAACTTGTATATTGTATACATGTATATATATGATATATATATACACACACATAAAAGCTTATATTTGAACAATTTATTATATGAGGACCAATCATAAGATGAGTAGAGGACCAATCATTTTATTGGAAAATGTTGTGAGATATATGTGAGTTAAATTGCATGGTCCTAACAAGTGTATATTTGTACAATTTATTGTACATGTTGTATTGTTTATTTTTTCTTTTCTGATGTTGAACGGAATTGTGCGGAACATGTGGGAGGTGCCTTAATTTATTATTATTATTATTATTATTATTATTATTATTATTATTATTATTACTAAATAAAGACAATCGTGAAACATTATGATGGTAGCAAAATTTTCTTCTTGAATTATTGCAGCGTCGGTGAGACTATAACCATATTAGTTAGCATTATCATAGGAAATGTTGATTTCGATTGCCAGAAAAACTAAGAAATGTTGTTTTCCAAACATTTGTTTCAAGAAAAGGGACTTAATTTATTGTTAAATTGAGACTCTTAAATATATGAACAAAACCAATCATTGCATTGAAAACTGGGATAATATATCATTGCGATGGAAATTCAATATGCTTTTTTCAAAAGAATTCTCATTCAAATCATTTCTAGCTATACATTTAAATATAAAAATAATTTGCATGCATAAAACTATTATTTTTCCTACTTTCCAACCTCATATTTTTCCATAAAATCAGTTGTTCACATAATCTTTTTTTTTTTTTTTTTTTATATTGCAAAAGAATGGTAAGGAAGGAGAACATAATTCTTAAACCAAAGGTTTGCGAAGATCAAAAGAGAGAGGAAATTAGTAAAAGAGTTGGTGTAGTCCGAATCTAAATTAATTATCCTTAACTCACACTATTTTTGTTATATTCTTATTTTATGACCTTCTACGTACTTCTTGTTTTAAATAATGATTTTTGTCCAAATTTTTCTGTCATCATACTTTCAAATTATCAATAAAAATAATTAATTGTACTTACCTATTTCTTATAATTTACTAATTCAATATATTTGGGTCACTTTTCTTAACTAAATTTTGTACAGAAAGCTTTATCAAATACCAATATGCTAGTTAATGAAATTTTGAGAATAAAAATGTGATGGAAAAAGCTAGGAATATAGATACAATAATTAGTAAAAGTTAAGGTTATGAAATGCAATTAAAATATAGTGCTGTTATAAAAAAAATATAGTGTCAACATAATTACCCTTTTAATTATATAACAATGACAATCTTGTTAAATGTTGGCTAAAAAATGATATTCGTTTATAATCCTCCTTTCTCTTCGAAATAAATAGAATATAGTTGCTTATAAACGGACAATTGGCATTTTTACAATGTGTCATGTTTTGTGTGGTAGTTATGAACATGTCACATCATCAATCGTCAATAGGAAGGGGCAATTTTTGAAAGTGACTCGTGTTCATTTGTTAAATGGACCCCTATATTTTTTATTCTTTCTTATGTACGTGTTTTTTATTTTTTATTTTTTCTTTATCTTCAACCTATTATCGAAAGCCTTGTGTCATAGAACAAAGTATGCTTGGGAGACTTGTATCATAGAACTCCATTTATATTTGTTTATCAAATACATAAAGATATTTATCATGAAAAACAATTCTAACCACTTAGAATGTCGATGTTTTATAGTTATTGGCTCTGACTGGTCAATTATCAATTATGCTTTGAGCAAGTACAATAGATACGCAAAGAGTTATATACAATGAAGTACAACGCAAAGAGTTAAATTCAAGAAAGGTAACAACAATAAGTTGTCAATTGGATAGTTACTGGCTCTGATTGGCATTATTCAACCCTGTGCTGGTCAATTATGTTTTGAACAAGTACAATAGATACCCAAAGAGTTATATTCAATGAAGTACAACATAAAGAGTTAAATTCAAGAAAGGTAACAACAATAAGTTGTCAGATGAAAGAAAATCTTTTAATTTTGTAATTTACCTTTACATAATTTTTTCTATTTTTTTTATTTACCCCTAACCAATTAATTAAAAAAAGAAACTCTTCTTTTCTCAACTAAATACATGTTGTAAAAGAAAAAATGTAACTTTTTATCATCATAAATGAGTTAAAAGATATATTAATAAGAGTCAACTTTCCAGGTCTAATTATGAACGTACAATTCGTTATAACTCGTAAATCTAAAAAATATTATGCAAAAGTTTTAGTGTTATAATATGTTAATCTTTCATTTATATTTCATTAATATTGATTTAAGTAACTTAGAATTTATAATTCATTTTTCTTTTTGTTTCAAACTAAAGTTAATTAATTAATATCACTACTTTAGAATAATTCAATTATTAGTTAGTCCTAATAACTTTTAAATCAATCCATGAAAATAATACTTTTTTATTTTTATTTATCAGTTATTTTGTTCAAAATATGTAACTCAATAATACCCACACTGTTTGAGATATTCACTTAAAATTGATTCGTGCGCACATACTTATAACTAGCGTGTTTAGGATTATTGTATACCATAGAATTTTATTTCCATTTCCATTTGTGTGCCAAATATGCAGTAATGATTTTTTCTTTTTCTTTTTTTTTTAATATATGATAGAACATTTTCGATGAAAAACAACTATGAATGATCACACATTAGCATGTTTAACCTGTCATATACATTTAATAATTTTAAGTTGCTTTCAGACGAAAGAATGCGTTATAAGTTATATGATGTGATGATTTCTTAGGAAAATTAAAGTCACTTTCTTCGTAAGTGTTATTAGTGAAATAAAAGAATGATAATAGACATCAACGTCTTGATTTTAATAATAACAATAAGTCAATAACAACAACAATAATTGCACTTTTACTCCGGTCTCTCTACTAAATATAAATAGAATATAAATAGAACATAATTGTTTATAAACTGGCATGCGGTGCTATTACAATTGGCTACTTCTTTTAGAAGTTATGAACCTATACGTGGCATCATAACACCAATAAGAAGTAGCAATTTGTGACAGTATCCATAATCCATGTTCAATTACAACAAATTATAGTTTGTTTATATATAGATTTTGTTTTACATTTTTAATTTATTCGTTCTTACATGTGTCTTTGCTTTTTATTCTTCCTTATCTTCGACCTATTAGTAAAAGGCTTGTTTCATAGAACAAAATATGATCGAGAGATCTTATTATAGAATTCCATTAGTTATATTTGTTTGTCAAACACATAAAGATGAGATAATTTCTTTGAATATAATATTTTTCATGAAAAACAGTTCTAACCACTCACAATGTCCAGGTTTAATTATTGTCTCTTACTGGCATTATTTAATCATGTCTTGACCCATAATCAATTATTGATGTTTGCAAACAAACAAATTTTACGAGGGTGTGTTTGGGCAATTAATCAGTATACATCGATGTGCAAGTGTGCATCTTACGGTGTGTGTGTTTGGAGAACTAATCAGCAGTGTTCTAGAAAGTGTGAAGTGTGGAAAAGTGTCAAGACCAAGCATTGAGCCTAAGCGCGCCTAAACGTAACAATGCACGATAAAAGTGCAACCAATGCGTGATAACGCGCAAAGTGTGATGCAGCGTGTAGCCCAAGCTTCAAGCCAAGGCGCCACCTAAGCATCGCCTAGGCGAGTTTTTTAGAACATAGCTAATCAGTATACAATTCAAATTTGTGTAACGTGAATTCATATAACATCATATCGGGTAAGAAGTTTTTTGATAAAACTTTCGAGAAGTTTTAGAAAATTTTATATGTATCCTCCAACGTTACTTTTTTCCCTTTTTAAATACAAATTGAGGATCATAGAGGTAATGATAGTGGCTCAAACCTAGATCAAATATATATATATATGTGTGCGTGTGTGTAACCAATAAGGGAATTTACCACTAAAACAAGCCACCGCTAGTCACTCTAACTTTACATTTTATCACGATCGTTAGGACTAAAAACTTAAAAGAAATTCAAGTAACATTAGTTCTATGGAAATAATTTAGTTAGACATTTTAACTGTTTCTTTAACGTGACATGTTGGAGAGTTTTTTCTACGTGTAAAACTATATAGCAAAGAAGACATTCATATTGTGGGCAATGGCCTCTTTAACGTGACATGCTGGAGAGATTTTTTTTTTCCCGTGAAAAACAATACTAGCAAGGAAGACATTCATATTGTGGGCAATGGCCACCAACGTTAGGAGACCAGATATTCGTTGAGAAATGCTCTATTTATGCAACAAAAACATTTAACAAATAATTGTACAAAAGTGCATGTGACTCATATAATAATTATTTGGTCTTGATTTAGCACCATATAGTATGGCGTCATATGATCATGTGATGGAAATCGTGGCATGCCATGTGGAAAATCACAGTCATATGGCAAACACGCCACATGGCCATATAGCACCATATCGTACCATGGATACAATACTAGCTCATTTTTTGATGAGAAAATGTTGTGAGATGTAAGTTAACACAATCTTGATAAGTAAAAAATGATATCCCTTCATACGCTCAGGAATTATCAGTCACTATGTATGCGTCTTATAGGATAATTCCGTCCCACATATAACAGGAGATTGACACTGCTTAATAAATAGAGGGGTATGTGGGAGTACCCCCCTCCGCTACAGCTACCCCTATGTTCGAGAAGAACCTTATTTTTTACCCTTTAGAACATTGAAAAAAAATTTCTATAGTGTTTCAATTCAAGATTGTCAAGTTTCGACTATCTCTTCCACTGTCTTTTAACTATGCCCCTACCTATAAGGGTATATTTTTCCAGTTATTTATACCTGTAGCATTGATGTTCATGTGCTTTTCTGATGTTGGACGCAATTGTGCCGAACATGCAAGGGTGTTTGGGATTTTTTCAGTGGTAGTGGTGGTTGTGGTGGTGGTGATGATGATTATTATTTTTATTATTATTATTATTATTATTATTATTATTATTATTATTATTATTATTATTATGTTCGGTGCCTGGGATATCTTTAGTGATTATTATTAAATAACGACAAATCATAAATCATCATATGATCAACGCCCAGTAGTAAATCTTCCTTCTTTGAATTATTGCAGTGTCGGTAAGAATATAATCATATATTTTACTGTAAATAGCATTATCATAAGAAATGTTCGTTTCCAAACTCCCGTTTGCAAATTGCAATTGTACCTAACCATGGACCGTGGCTTAATTTATTATTATTATTAATAAATTGAGGCTCTTAAACGCATGTGAGTACATCAGTATTGGTCAAAAATATCGAGTCTACAATACTCTGAGAATCAATAGTGGAGCCAGAAATTATATGTTGAGAGGGCCAAAAAAATACTAGAGTCGTGTAAAAATTTTTTTAATACAAAAGTCATGTGTAAATTTAGTACAAAGTTTATTTTTGAATATTTTTATATGTCAATATTTACACCACAAAATGATCATAAGTATATTATTATATAAAAAAGATGTCAACATAGTTTCGGGACTGCAGATGATTTGACATTTGAATTTTGTCTTCTTGTATTCTCATATATTCAAACTTATCGATAAGAAAATAGAGAAAATATAATATAAATATATAATAATATATACTATTCCATATAATTTGTTTTCTCTTATATATTATTATAAAATTAGAGCAATATATACACACACATGATAGACTAAATAGCACAAAAGTCATCCAAGCAGCCAAACTAATCTATCAATAATTATAATTGTTATCCCTTTATGAGAGAACTTAAATTACATTGGTAGACGTCTAGCACAAAGTGTTAAAGGAAGAAGAATGAATTAGGTAAAGGAAAATTTTATTAGTGAAATATTGGTATTATCATGTTCTTTATATTAACTTAAGTTTATGTTTGTCATGTCATTTGCATAAACTAATCTAATGCCAGGTAATACCCGTGCGTACCCAGCAAGGGTGGGGGAACAAATTTCTTTTTGAATTTTTTACTAAAAAATATCAATGTTTTTCTCTATGAAATTATAAGTGGCAAAGAGTCATTTAGTTTACTTTGAGTCTTTATCAAACCAAGTTCCTGGAAGGTTTGGACATCTTATATTGGAGCTATGTCAATCAGTTAACGCCCCTCCATTGGTTTTTCAAATCTTTCTCGAGCCAAACTATTTTCAATCAATACCATTTTGAAATGATTTTCCACATTATTAAAAGTTTCAAAGAGATTGTGTAAATAAAATTTTCTGTCATATTCATCATTTTGAGCTGGGCCCCACTGGCGGAGGCACAAGTGTGCAGCAAAAAAAAAAAACCAAAAAAGGAAAAAAAAAAAAAAAAAGATGGAGCAAAATAAACAAGCAAAGGTCAGAGAAAATTCCAAACTATAAAAGATGGATATTACTACCGCTACCTGCTGCTTCAGTTGCCAATCGCAAATACCATGAACCACCGCCGAGCTAGAAAATGTTACTTTGGTAGGTACAATTAGGTCCTAATAACTATAAAAACAATTTTTTTCTCTTTCTGACTTACTAACAACGACCATGAAAAAATGTATAGTTTAACTTTCTATATTCTTTCCACTCTACAAATTCTAAATTCTCAAGAAGAAATTACGTTTTAATGCCACAAAAGAGAATGCTATTTTTTAGAATAAGGTTGCTATAACGTGTAACTTGTAGAAACTTAATGCCATCTAATTAAATTTTATTTTGAAAGTTAGAATTTTTTATTATTTAACTTTAGTTACAATAAAATGAAAACTGTAACTTAAGTTGATCATTGAGTATAAAATTTAGTTATATAAAGAAGATATATAGATATTAGTCACAAAAGTTTTATATAGAACTAGTAAAAGTTTGCAATAAATCCTAGTTCTTATATAGAATTAGTTCATCTTCAAAATTTATTACCGCCAGACTTCGAATAAGGTAAAATTATAATTTCGGGTCACTGACGTTTAACAATTTCTTTTTGCTTGTTATTGTTTAGTTCCACTTCGTTTAGTTTAAATTTTCTTCTTTTCATATTGCTTCAACCTAAAAATCACAACTAATTTTAAGATCAATTTGGTTAGAGTTAAGATAAATTAAATATAATTGAAACTGAAACAAAAGCACAGGTCTGGGAGATTTAGAGCTTGTTATAGTGAGTTTTATTTTTTGCTTTATTATAAATCAAAAGTTGGTCAACACCTCAAAATTTAATACCAAATACATATTCTCCATTAAAGAAATGAATTTTCATACTTCCCAATAATTTTTGTTTACATTATCATCAACATACATTCTCTGATCAAAATATCAACTTTCATGAATTAATCAACAATATTCAACAATCTTATTATAAAGCTCTCTTGAACAAGCTCTTACATAGAAAAGAAAGAAAAACTTAAAACACACCATCTTAACATCAACACAAACTCACATATGAAGTACATATAGAGTACTCCAAAGCATACAACAAATTAAACAATGAAAGTTCAATGAGCAATAAATTCACACAACTCCATATCTGCTTCAAATTTAGCCATGTCCTCCTTCTTGGCCGAAAGCCAAACCTCGATTCCACCATCCGGCGTGTCAAAGAAAATGGCTCGATTCCTGAATCCATATGAAGCTAATCCGAAACGTATAGGCCTTCCCCATCCAAAGTCGGCTTCGTATAAAGGGAGCCCACATAAAGTGGTGGAAAAAAGTGTAACTAATCGATGACGTTCCTCGCCCTTGATGGCTATATCTACGGTTTTACCGGCTTGATATTTGGCCAGAAAGTCTCTATTCATACTGTTCTTGGCTTCTTTTAGCTTTTCAATGACAAAATAATTGTTTTCTTCCTCATAAGTATATTTATCCCCATTGGTTGCTGGTAGTACAGCAAATGTTGGCCTGCTCATGTTCCCAAAATACTCTTCAGACAATGGGGGATCAAACCTTTTTCGCATGTTTCCTACCACAGTTATCGCGAAAATCTTATTGGGATCGGCGTTTCTTTGAGCCGAACCCATTAAATGACTCCATATAAAAGCTGTGATTGCCTCGTACCTAGTGGGACGATATTGCCAGCTTTGATCGCTTTGATCATTTATGCCAGTATCGGCATAACTGTCTCTTAGTGTATTAATCTTAGAGTGGGGAAAAAGAAAAGTTTTGGTTACTAAACCTTCTTCCTTGTCGAGTCCGGTGATTCGCTTAATCTTGCATCCATCTACCGGTGGGAAAATGGTGGCAGCATTGAACTTAGGGTAAGGAATTTTAGTTTTCCCCCGAGCAATGGCAGCCCAGCTATTGGCAAACGTGAAATGGGACATGGCGTCCGCCACCTGCAGAATTAACTGAGACATGACATCATATATCTATATACAGAATCTTGCTATGGAACGAGAATCTGGTTTCTTTAGAGAGACATGCACACATGTGATGTGACATCCAAAAATATTTTTTTATTGGATCAACTCATGGCTCACTTGTGATGTGACGTCCAAAAATATTTTTTATTAGATCATATCATGAGTTGGTTCTAGCTATAAGAGAATCAGATTCTGACGTTCCACATATTAAAAAGAAGAAGAAGAGGAAGAGAATATGTATGTCAGGCCTTGTGAGAAACAATTAGTGCGAGAGCCATTCCGCCACAATCGAAGAAGCTAACTTGAACAGCCATGCAAGTATCCTTCCACTCGAATAAGTCATGAGGATGCAATTTGTTGACCTCATGGGGGTCGATATCAGAAATAAACTCAGAAAGCATGGCGTTTGTTACTTTAGCCTCAAAATACTCGACCCCTTCATCATTGCAATCGACATAGTCATTGCCTACTATGCGACCTGCAAGAGGATAGAATCGAGTCAAGACTTCGGATAGCGATCTCTTCAGTCGGCTTGATCTCTCCTCATTGTTGATTTCTCCGTCTGCTGGATAGAAATAAACAGAAGGCATAAAATGGTCAGGCAATAGTTGGTCTATAAATGAAAGTTTGTGTTTTCGAAGGAAATCGGGGGTTCGAGAAGAAGGCTTAATGAGTTCTTTGGAGGTTACAACAATCTCAACCTTCATTTCAATTTTGCCTCTCAAACTCAAACAACAGATAATTATTCTCAAATATTTAGAGAATTTATAATTTCTATTTGGTTGTGCGTTGTCCTAACAGATGATTGATACATATTTATAGAGCAAAGTTCAGGACTAGTCCCCAAAACGTTTGGCACTGTTAAAGCAGCACGTGGATATATTGGGGCTGACCTAATATTTTAAGTAATAATAAATTTACTTGTACAATCTTTATTTAAAAACCATCGGTTTTAGCTAATGAGGCGTTAGCCCATTTAGTTAGAGGGCTAAAATTGAGGTCTTGGGACGTAGAAGTCTCATATTCGATTCCCCCTATATAAAGGTTTGTCTACATTTTATATGTAGTTTGTAGTCTTCTATAAAGGAGTTTGATTTCGTTTGTATTATTGATTCCTGTGTACTGTGGTTCAGAAGAATATATATCTATATGCACTTATCCTATTATGACACAGATTGTATTTGTACTTAAAAAAAAACCATCAGTTTTTGTTCAATTTGATTTTCTTGACATCATAAAAGCAAACCGAACAATGCCCAGCTCTATAAGACGTTAGCACGATTCTGTTCAAAACTTGTATTTGCGGCTGTCTCACTCTATATGCTTTTCTATCGTCCATAATAATTATTATTATTATTGATTATTGAACTGTTCTTTTTTCCTTTATAGAATCAATACAGTTATTGTCACTTTTCTGGCAATTATTATTATTATTATTATTATTATTAAAATTTTGTATTTTAAAAGCATCAAATAGTTCTTTAGATATTTGTATGTGCTTATATATGTAGAAGAGGTAGGAGCAGAGTTCCGAATTTAAAAATGATATAACACTACATATGTGGTATTATATGGTCATATAATATGTTTCGAGACACATTACATGATTGAGATTTTTCATGTGGCCTGGCTCAATACGCTCCACATAACTATATATTCATAATATATTGGTCTTAGTCAGGAATTATCACTTATGACAGTAATTTTTGTTGATAAAAGAAAAAAATTTCTTGGCAGGGGCAGAATTAGGATGATGTTAGTGCCCGGTAGTGCTACGGTAGTCGATGCGTGATTGTTAATGAAGAAAACGACACTTCAAAATTACGATTACAATGCATCACTTATTGAAAATTTCACCACAAAGTACAAAAAATTTTACTAGAGAAAAAAGGTGAGAAATTAATTTTTTAAATTTGTTTTTATTACAAAGAGATCGTAAGAGATGAGGAAGGTAAAGAAATGCCTTTTTTTCTTGTGAAGGGAGTAAAGAAATGAATTTAAAGAAAGGTAAAAAGGAAAAAAAAAAGCTTAAATTGGGTCAAAAACTGAGCATTAACAAAAGCCTGGATGTTCCCAATTTTTCTATAAAGATCACACGTAGCTAGTGCCATGTATGCATTAACGAAAGCCTGGATGCCATGTGGATGTCATGCCTATGCCATGTCCATGTGGCACCACATGTGCCATGCATGGGCCACGTCATCTATGCACATGATCTCTATAGTGGAGACTACATACTAAACTAGATTATCTTTTTAGTGGACCCCACCATTTAGTATGAATTATATATCAAATAATTCCAACATAGCTTAAAATCCAAAAAATAGCACAACTAAACTATACTTGTTATTCCCGATCTTTTACTATACGTCTGGGACAACTTGAAGATATTTTTACTTTTGCTCATAACACAACATGAGTTATGTCCAAGGTAAGGCGAATTTACCATGTGGCTTTTCTATAGTGTCCATTGGACACCATAAGATGGTGTCTAATGGATTACGTGGCAGACTCTCATGGGACACATCAGTGGACTTATCTCTCATTGTATCTAATTACAATCTACCACATAATTCATTAAACTCCATACATGGAGTCTAATAGATGCTATAAAATCTGCATAATGTCCATGCGAGCAGTGGCCTACAAAAAGAAGAAAATTTCAGAAAATAAAAAAGTTTACAATTTGGGCCCAAATTATTTCTTTTGATTAAAGTTGTACAGATTTTAAGGTCAATAATAATAATAAATGATATTAAACAATTATTAAACAATCACCACACAATAATAATAAATGATTTTAAGTTGTACTTATAATTGCACCTATTATGATTTGACTGTTGATTTGACAATTATTAAACAATCACCACACATTTTAAATTTTAATTAAATCTCCACCACTCATTTCACCAACTTATAATTTATACTTATAAGTCAAATTCGTAAAGAGAATCAAACATCCACAAAATGAGTGGCCAATTTGACTCATTCTCCACCCCTTTCCATGCTTCTATTCTTCTGCTTCCCCATGTGCTCCTATCTATATTACTCTAAATTAAAAGGCGTTTTCACGTTCAAACTTTTCCCTTTTTGTTTTAGTTATTTTTATTTTGTTATTTTTGAACAGCTTTTAAAATCTTTTCTTTTTGTCGACGCTTTTCTTTTATGATTCATAACTTTAATTTTCACAACATTTTTGATGTCATTTAGTGGGTTTTTTCTTTCTCTACCCGCTTTATAATCGTATTTTACCTTATGTGGCTTTTGCCATTTTCTTAATTTTCAATTTTCCTCTATAAGACATGTGACCTCAGCCTTTACTTATTTTCTCAATTTTAGCCATATGTTTACCACCTTCCCAATTTTAGAAAATCGTATTTCCAATTTTTTTCCTTGTTTACCGCCTTCCCAATCACCAATTACCGCAAAAGATTTGCAATCTCATACCGTCGTTTTTTCAGAAACTATATTTTTCATGACACTCTTCCCATGGTAATTACAAACATGTATATACTTGGTTCTAATCGCATAACTTAAAAAACTTTTTGCTTAGATTCTAACTCTTGGCTTTATGTTACTGAACATGTTATCTCGCTCGCTCCATAATGTAAATTAAAAATGTAATTTTCAAGCATTGATAATTTGATTTTTTTTTTTGGTGATCTTTGAGGTGACCATCTACGTCCTTTTTTTTTTTTTTGGCATTTTATAAAGCCCATTTAATTTCAATGAAGAAGTTGACTAAATCAACGTTGATTTTTAATGGGTGTCGAAAATTTTATTTTAATCAGCGAATACACATTGAGTTAGTTTAGAAAATACTATACATATCAATTCAATAGAAAATTTATTCAATATTGGCTCGACCTTGTGCTTGAGGATATCGTTAAGTGAGGTCACAAATGGTATAATTTTATTTTAGGCTTTCAGTAACAAGTCTAAGTTAAAACTTTTTTGAACAAATAAGTAATAATGATGATTCTAGTGACACAAATTGTCAGCTAAAAATGCATAGATTTGTAAAATGGTTGAGCAAGATGATTCTTTTTTCAACTATTCTAATAGTCAAAATATTTTGTTATTTAATTTGATACATGTTTAATTATTTAACATAGTTTTAATTTTTAAATACCGTGTGCATTTGCCGGTTACAAGGAAGTATTATGTAATTTAGAATTTACCATCGAGTATTGTTATTGAAATTATGTTTAAACTTGTATGTATTGTTTTTGTATTTTCGACAGATATACAAATATCGCAATGATTATATTTTACATATTTTTCTATTTATGCATCGCACTATGTACTTCACTAGTAACCATAAATTTCATCTAGGGGAGACAAACAAGCTAGTAGCCCCAAATTTTGCTTTAGAGATGAGCGACGCAGATTTGATTTGTCAGGAGAAGAGTGGAAAGTGAGGATCGCTTTCAAGTCTCAAGAGAAATGAAATTCAGATAGAACAATAGAGTGTGAACTGATTTTACAACAAATGAATCTGAAAGAAGAATATCAGTTCATTTCCAATAACAACACGCAAATAACTGAAAATTATTAATAAGGGGCAGTTACACTTTTTTTTTTTTTAATTTGACAATTTGACGTATGTGAGCACCATGCCCGTCGCGCCTTTGACGTAACATCATACGATATTAGACAACTTTTAATAAATATAATTCATAATAATTGCACGATTGCATTATTATTGGCTCGTTGGGCTCCAATCATTGATGATCCATAATAGTTACATAAGGCTCCAATCATTGATAAGTAACAGGAACCTTCATGTGAAGTGCATAGTGCGATGGTAATTTAAACTTCCGGATCCTCTGCGGCCACGAATGAGATACTTTTCACATGAATCGCACCTTTGAGAATATACTTTGTCGGCTGGGTGTTATTAATTATATTAAAGATTCTCCCCGATTCTCTCCATATAGTTATTTATCTCTGTTGAGCAATATTAATTTATATATATATATATTTTTTGTTCGGTGGGACCGGAAGGTCGTGTTATTTTGAATTTTATTTTTATATTTTTTCTAAGGCGTAGCTGTTTTTAATTTTGAAAAGAAAAAGTTGAAAAACAACTTGGACAAGAGTGATTGATGTGGGGAACGTCACTCCAACAATGTGATTCATGTGATATTATAGTCAAATAGTTTGGACAAGCCGCGATACTAAATTGCACTAATCTATCATTGCAATAGATCTTACCAGTTAATAAATGAAGTAATAATAATTAGAGAGTAGAATAGAATAGCTTAATATCCGCAAAGTAGCTCTACCATAAAATAAATTGCCCATGACTTAACAAGGGCATTGCGCAGGAAAAAGTGAAAAGAGAAAAATGTAAGAAGCTAAGGAAGAAAGGGAAGATCTAAATTATGTGTCTGTCTCTCTTCTCTTGCACACACTTCTTGCATTTATAGAGAATATGGAAGAGGTATTATTTTTTAATAAATAATTCAAGATATTTTCAGAACCTTCATTGGTATATATGTGATGTGACTTGGCTCCAAAGAAACGCGCAATGGACTAAAAAAAAAAAATGGTGCTCCTTTGCTGGTCTGAAATCTGATGTTCCTTCCCTGATGGTGTCTGTTGGTTGTTTTCTTTATGTAGTGTGTTGGTCCATATTATCTTGGGCTTTGTCTTGGTCTTTCTAGTTAGTCTCTCTAGTTTGTCTTTGTTGAGCCCTTTGTATTTGGACTTCTACCATGTCAAAGGGCCCATTTCCAAAACATCACGTAATATTTATAGATGTACATTATATGTATTTAATATTTATACACGTGATGTGTATAAAAATATATATGGTGTGTATCCACACGCGCCACAAGGGCTGGAAGGTCTTGTTACAAAACCTTTAGAATGTTTTTGAAAATTTTTCTCATGTAAAATATCGTCATTTTCAAAAACAATAATATTATATTTATTTAGACTGGTTCTTTATTAGGCACTGAATAAATAACAACCCCTATGTATTTATGCATATTTACTCATCTCCCAATATATTAATATCAATTAAATAAATACCTCTAAATAAATAACATCACTCTTTCTAAAAGAAGAGTGATAATTAGAGTAAATACCTCATTATTGATAAGGGTCTCCATTTTACATACATTATGATGCTAATTGTAGTAAATCTACCATTTCGGTTGCAAAAATACCCCTTGTTTTTCAATTTTTTTCTTTATTATTAATTATTAATTTATGCCTAAAATATTTGTAACATTTTTTTTTATTTTTAATATTTATGAACCTAGTAAATGTATGTTATATATATGTATAATATATGCAATTTCATAATTAATTATGTGAGTCTTTTTGAGTTTTGGGTTTTTTTTTGGTGAATATATTGACACAACACTTTTTTATAATAGCATCATATTTTAATTACATTTCATAACCTTAACTTTTTCTAGTCACTGCATCTATATTCCTAATTTTTTTTGTCATATTTTTATTCTCAAAATGTCATCTACTAGTATATTTGGTATTTGGTAAAACTTTATGTTAAAAAATTTAGTTAAGAAAGCGACTCAAATATATTAAATTAGTAAATTGTAAGAAATAGTTAAGTACAATCGATTATTTTTATTGATCATTTGAAAGTATGGTGGCAAAAAAAATTGGACAAAAATTATTGTTTAAAAGAAGAATTACTAATAAGTAGAAGCTCACAAAAGAAGAATATAACAAAAAGGCTAAGGATATAAATGTAGAAGTAAATAATATTCAGAGACTATAGATATAATTAAAATGTTGTTCATTCATAAAAAAATGATGGTATCAATATATTTTGCCTTCTTTTTTCCCCTTTATTTATAGTTTTACAAAGATTCTCAAAATGTCCTAAGAAATCTCATACAATTATTCAGCTTTAAGTCTCAATTAAATCCTCATGAATTTTAAAACTCCTTAAAACTTCTTAAAAGTCTCAAATAACTATATCAGAACTTTTTAAGGAGTCTAGAAAGTCTAGTTAAATACCTAAGACTTGAATTTCTAATTGAAGTGTTGAGGGTAATTGCACACTATATATATTTGTTTAATTTTCTAAATTAAGACCTGTTTCTACTATTTCATTTCTCTAAAATATAACTTAAATATATCAATTCATTGAGGTAAATAAAGTATAATAAATAATTATTGTTAAACAAGATGAATGCAGTCTACTGGTTAAATATATATATATATATATATATTTTTTTTTTTTTTGGTTGATGTTAGATTTTGGTCCTCGTCGACCAAGCCTCGCTTATTTCCGATATTTCTGACTTTTAATTGTTCGAGATCGTTATCTCAACCAGCCCAGGTGCACTTCTCGACCAGCCCTTGTTTAGCCCACCAAGTCGTAATTAATCCAAATTGTTGAATCTTGATCGGCCCTTTTCAGCTCTCGGCCAACCCTTGTTTCAGCCCTGATCGCAGTCTAAACAAACCAGCCCTCGACCAACCTTGACCAACACTTATTCAGCCCCGGCTAAGGCCCAATTCCTTCAACCAGTCAGCCCCTATTTAGTCGTTCCGCCAGTCGCCAAATTGACGAGTTAATGTGAGCTTATCTGTGCGGTTATAAGAGCAAGGAAAAGAAATAAAATTTGCAAATAAAATTTTTTTAATTAATTTATTTTTCTGAGTACATAATTGCAGTTTACAATATTTGAAGATTTCCGTAACTAAGTTGTGCTCCCACTCGGCCATGGAAGACCGGCCCCTTGTTCAGCTTCAGTCAAGGCCTATCCTCCACCTTGGATTACCAAAGTCGCAACTATCTAAAGACAGAATATGTTTTGAGGAAGCAAAAGAGAATAAGAAATGTGCGCTTGGAAAGACGCAAGCAGTGCTTGAAGCTGCAAATTAAGAAGAGCAGAGCAAAATTCTAAGAAGAGTAAAATCTACTATCACATATTCAACGGTATCTTCTTTAGAAAGCAAAGGGTGGAAGGTTGGAGGAAAATTGATCCCAAAAAAAAAAAAAAAAAAGAGAGATTGGCACTGCGTTTTTATAAGGAGGCTTAGTTTTACTATTTTACCCCTTCCCCATCCGATTTTTGGCACGTGTGCATGCAGCCAAAGGGTTAATTTCGCAAATCGTCCCCAACGTTTGGGTTAAGAACCGGTTTCGTCCCCAACCTTTTTTAAGACACCTCACAGCCCCCAACCTTTTAAAAATACACACAAATCGTCTATATTTCTACTGTTCCACCAAAATTTTATCAAAATGACGATTATACCCCCCATAATCATTTTAAACTTTTTTTAAAAGGTTTAAAAATAATAAAAAACTAAAAAAACCACTCCACCCCATCCCCACCCCACGTCTCCTTTGCCGCCGACAGTACCGACGGAATGGTCTATTTCGGCGGCCAAAAAGAGGGGGGGTGAATCCCCCCATTTTGCTTCCGGAAATGGCAGTAAAATGGGGGGGATTCACCCCCAATTTATGCTGCCATTCTGGAAATGGCAACCATTTGGCTGCCATTTCCAACAGAAATGGGGGGTGAATCCCCCTATTTTGCTGCATTTCTGGCAGTAAAATGCGGCAGGAAATGGCAGCCAAATGACTTCCATTTCCGACAGAAATTGGGGGTGAATTCCCCCATTTTGCTGCCAGAAACGGCCGCAAAATGGGGGATTCACCTCTTTTTTGGCCGCTGGAATGGACCATTCCAGCTGTTGGCCGCCGGTAGTACTGCCGTCGGCAAGGGAGACGTGGGTTGGAGATGGGAGGGTGGGTTTTTTTAGTTTTTCATTATTTTTAAATATTTTTAAAAAATTTAAAATATTTATGGGTAATCATTATGTTGATAAAAATTTAGCAGAACAGTAGAAATAGGGGCAATTTGTGTGCATTTTTGAAAGGTTGGGGGCTGTGGGGTGTTTTAAAAAAGGTTGGGGACGAAACCGATTTTTAACTCAAAAATTAGAGACGATTTGTGAAATTAACCCGCAGCAAAAATACATTTTAGTTAGATCTCCCTTTTCTTTTCTTTTCTTTTCTTTTCTTTTTTTTTTGGGGGGGGGGTGGGGTGGTTCTGAGATCAATATTTTTAGTTAGAAGATAAAAATTTTTTAAAAACTTTCTTAAAATTTTGTTAAAAAACTTTCCATGTGCTCCCACAAATTGCAATGGTTGCTAAAAAATTCTACTCGTGCATTTGAAAGGAAAAAAATTTCTTGTCAAGTCAATTACCAATAATTAATTTTATAAAAACCAAATTAACTTACCGTGTTTGATTGAAATTGAAATTCATGTTAGAAAGTATGAATTATGTAGGAAACAAAATCCGACACTACTATTGGAAAATTTAAATATAGTTACGTGACCAAAAGATGGAAAATATTTTTTTATATGTCTATTTGTGCATTTAACAATCTAGAACCACAGAAATGATAGAGCATGATAGTGATCAGAATAATGTTACTCTTCCTTATTAAGTAAGTTGCTTGATGACTTGCTGAGAGTGTGTGTCTTTTTACTCATGTATTTCAAGTAAATATAAAGGTATTTTTACCAATATATTAAATAGTTATATAATGACAAGTAATCGAGCAAGTGATTCGACAAAGGAATGTAGTATAACCCTAATGATCATAGCTAACAAAGAAAGGGGGAGGGGGCACGGGCTATAGCCCGTGTTGATTCCAAAATAAATATTTTAATTTTCTATAGGAATTTTTTTAAAATAACATTTACCTTTAGTTAAATTAAATTTTTTTAGGTGACAGCTAGTCTAAAAAAGGGATTTGTACAATAAAATTAACCATTTTTATGAGAGGATGTTTGTGAAATTTTATCTAACAAAATGCCCATTTTTCAAAACCATAACCTTTTGGCCACTTTTCCTTCCTTAACCAACTTCAAAATGGGCAATAGGCCTGAATATTTCTAATAAAATATATTTTTTTTTCAAATTCTTGACCGCGTGTGAGAACGTAAGGGTATGGCACTAGTTTACACAAAAAAATAAAAATAAAAAATAGCTCAAAATATAAATAAAAAAAAAGAAAATAAAACTAAGGCCGTAAAATGAGTAGCATTCTCTCCCACATTTGATTTTCACAAGCACCGACCCCATTACCTGAAATCGAAAAAGAAAAACATGGAAAGAATGCATAAATAGACATTATGAAACGTTTGTTGCATCAAAATTAACAATATCAAAATCGTGGACCCAGAAGTAAAATTCGATAAGGTCATATATAGTTCACCAAATACGATCTTCTTATGAGGAAGCAAGGTTCAATCCTATGAAAATAAAAAATAAAAATTAAGAATTATGTCAAAAATTGCAAATTATGAAATAAAAAGATTATAGAGACATTGATATTATTTTTACTAATTTTAGTTTCTACTGAACTTCTCAATTAAGGTCCCTGGTCTTTTTATATGGCTAAAGCCACAGGTGTTAGCTGGGTAACGGGTTAGAGAAGAATGTTGAAATTTTAGATCTAAAAAGTTTAGGGATTAAATTTAAATTTCATATTTATTTGAAACTTATAAAAATAACAATCATATCGAATGGGCGTTAGAGCAAAAATTTCGGTGTTCTTTGTGACACTAACGGAGAAGCTCAATGACCGTTTAAAGGTTGGGCCATTATGACACTAAGGCAAATGTTGAGTGGCCATGGTGAAGCAAAAAAGTCGAGTGGTCAAAAGTGATACTAGCTAAAAATACAGATTTGAAAATAGAATTACAAATGCATATTTGTAATCGTACTGTCAAAAAAAATTACTGCAACCATCCACCATTACTATGCAAAGACAACTGATCTTCGTTTCATTGCATTATATTCATCAAATTATGTTGCTTCTGCTCTTTAACTATGGAAGGATAAATTTTTGTAATTCGTGTTCCTATACAATTTCTCTTATTTGATGATGAAGAGTAGAATTCAAAATTAATAGTTGTAAATAATTAATATATGTTAAATTAGAAGTTAAGTAAGAGTAGATTAGTAAAGTAACGTAAATTAGATTTCTTGATAAAGAATCGGGAATATATACTTGAAACAATTCAGAAAGAAAAGCTAGACCATATATTTCGGAGAGAGGGAACTTTATTTTTCGTGTTTTCACAAGATTTAAACTTCTATTACTACATAGATGCGAACTATGTACTCTCATAAGAAATGTATGTGTTTATGCATGCATTTGTGCGAATATTCGAAAAGATTACAAAATTATATATACCAGTTGGTAATATTGGTGCTTTGTGCCCGTAGATGCAACATCTCTTAATCGATATTCTTCCATCCTCCAGGGTGTGACTTTGCAATTAGATATAGGACCTCCAACGTACCTCTATTGCGTCTTGGATGCAAAAACATAGCCGTTCGAGTAATAGATTGGATCTTCAGCCGCAATACCTCTCCAGAAACCAATCCCGTCCCCAACTATTTGAACCCTTTTCTTCTCTATTTTGTCATAGCCCTCATTGCCATGAGTAAACAAGTACCATTCCTTCTCATGATGACATACGTTCTCCACTGATAAATAACAATTATAAGAATAAATAAGATGTTAATTAAGAAAAAGAAAAAGCCATTAAAAAATCTTGTAATCTCTCATCATATAAGCGTCATGTCGGCTATCCGCTGGGATCATAAAATAATATCTAACGAGCTTACATAGTGAATATTTGAATAGTGAATATTTGAAGTATGTTATGTGAGTAATAATATAATAAACCAATATAATTACCAGTCCTGCTAAGGAGAGTTTATCTCTCCTCTTACGGAGTGGAAACTGTCATGTGGCTACATGTGATTAGGGGTTGAGGGATTGAGGCCACCTGGTTGCATGTGATTTGGGCCCAACCCCAATCACTCAGTCACGTGGTAGTTTCCACTCCGTAAGAGGAGATGTAAACGCTCCTTAGAACATCACGTATACTTATCGCTTGTTGCGTAGAGAGAGAAGGCAAAACTTCTGGTGAAAAGGAATCGATCATGAAAACAGGCTTACACTACTTGCAAACAACACTAATTATTATATATTAGTTTATTCTTTTATGTGATATTCATAAAAAAAAAATATAATACTTCAAATATTGGCCCCCATGTCATATTGCATGTTCGAGTTTTGTTTTATTTTTCCTTGACAAATTAGCAAATAAGAAGGGAAAAAAATAATAGGACAGTATCCTACATATATATAAGACGCTTCATTATTTGAATTGCTACTGTGTAGATCCAAGTGCTCAACATTTAGAGCGTAAAGTACTACTTGGACGTCATTTTTTTAAATGTCAATTTTTCCCTTCCTTATCTTCTCTTTTTTAATTTTTTCCCACACCCCGCCATCACCATACCCTCTGTGCAGGCACTTTACTAACTCCCACACTCGCTTGTTTTTGTTCTTGCACTCCAATTTGACGTACGGTGATTAGGGCTGGGCATAAAGCTCATAACCCGCCAAACCAACCCAATCCAAACTGTCTGGGACGGTTTGGGTTGGTTTTCACCTTTGTTTGAGTTGAGATGGGTTGGTTTTTCTAACTGAATAATTTGTTGCGGTTCAACCCGTAACCAACCCATAACCAACAATTTCTCCACCGTCACTCATACTTCTTTATTCATTTCCATTCCCGCAGCCTGAGATCCATATTCATCCAGCAGCCTTATGAAACCTATATTCAAGCCCTTCTATCATCTTCCTCAAAGCATTCCAATTCCCATTATCTTCCCTGAAAATTCTTTGCAGGTTATTTATTTGAACAAAGATCTTATCTTCTTCAAACCCAAATTAGAAAAGTGATATAGATGAAAAACCCAGATCTAGAAAGATGCTAACATAAAAAAAAAAAATCATCACAAAATGGATATCGGCTGTCTTCTCTTCAATTCCGTGCCATGTTCCTGTCATTGGATGAGGTGGAGCCACCATGTTCAAATATGAATGAGCCAATAAGGGGGATGACGGCGAAATAAAACCATAAAGCAACACATTTTTATAAATTTTCTTGAATGCTAAAGCACATATCTCATTTCATTTAGCATTTTCTTCTCCAAAAATAAAGAAAATCTGATGTTGTTTTGGGGATTAAAAATCTGCAAGTTCCCAACTTTTTCGATTTTCTGATGGAGTATTTTCATGAAATATTAAAACCAATTGAATCGACCCACCCCGAACCAAACCATGGTTCAACAGTTCGGTTGCTTTCAAATTATTCACAAACTGTTTTATGTGGGCTGGGTTGGTTTGGTCCCTTTTTGAGCCAAAACCAACCCATTGCCTACCCCTAATTGGTGATGACTCTGAATAGCAAAGACTTCGTCCATTTTCTCTTCCAATTGTACTTCTTTTTTGTCCGATTTAAGTTTCCCGTCTCATCTCTTGCCATCTTCGCTTGAACTACTGCGTTTCTCCATCCTGATTTTTCTCATTTTGCACATACCGCCAGAGCACGTTGGTACTACTTTTCGATCCACTTTCTTTTAGATCCATGTTTATCAATTGTCATTTACTTAGATGTTTTATTTCGGTTCTAATTGACTTCCCAACCCAAAGCCCTTTGTCCCGTTGGTTTTCTTTCTTTTTTTTTTTTTTTTTGCCAACTTTAAGAAGCCACAAAGCAAGAATAAGATGTGTACATTTACTATTTTGGCCAAGGAGTTTTACTATATGTCAACATGTGATCGGGATGTTGAAGTTGTTGCACCAAATTACTCAGGTACCTGGATAGGTTGTTAATAGTGGAATTAGATTTGTTTTACCTCCAGTTTTGTCTTTATCTATGGTTTTTATGAAATTTTTTGTTACTACTTCTGATCTAATAATAACAAAACCATGTTAAGAATTTTCAATCTTTTGGCAGTTAGTTGGGCTTCAGGTAAAGAATCAACATTCAAAATTATTGTGAATTCACGTGTAATTTTCAATTCATTCTTGCTTAATTATGTTATATATGAATGTTTTTGTTACTTAGGCAGCTAGCTTTTGTTCTTTTTCTATAAAATAATATATAATTTTGTATAGATTTGCTATGACTCTGATCTCTTTAAAGTAGATTGTATAATTAAACAAGCTCGCCAACACATATCCTTGCAACTTTATGTTGTCACTTTTTATCTATTTTTGAAGTTAATCTTTTCCTGTGTTTAGTCTATGTGCCATGAATATGAACTAAACGTTAATTCAATATTATCTTATATATATAAAAATAGAATAGTGGTTATATGTAAATTTTTCCGCAAAAATCACTATCCTAATTATATATGCCTCAATTTTTTACTTATTTTATTTTAATAATAATAAGTATATATATATAATATATACATTTCCAACTAATTAAGCTTCAAATTAATCTTTAATATCTTATATATTGGTTTTTATTTTATACACGTATATAGAATATATGTAATTATAATATATTATAATATATATAAAATAAAATTTGTATCTCGAGTTTAAATTTTTGAGTGGAGATATTTTTTTTAAAAAAATAATAAATATATATCTACTTTCTCGAATATATATGCTTTTATTTTTTATGCTTTCAATCTTATATGCATTCTCATAATATCATATATAAGTTTGAAAATTGCAAGTTAACCTCCAATATGATTTTTTTTCATACACACACATAAATTTTTAATTAAACTCTAAATTAATATGCAATCTTATGCTATTTATTATCCATTAGTGTTTGATATATCTATATATCTATTCTATTAGTCTCTGATTATCTTCAAAGATTTCTTTAAAATTCTTATAGTTGACCGACAAATTTCAAGTTTTAAGTTACTTATCATTTCGATTAAGTACTTACCATGAGATTAATGACTTAATAATAATAATAAAAGAAGTAAATTAAATTAAATTAAATCAGTAAATTAAATTAGATTAAACCAGTTTCAAAATTTTTTCTTTACTTCAATTTAATATGATAAACCACATATCATAAAACCTATGACTATATATTTACTGCATTACTTAATTTATTATTTTTTGTGAGAACCTATACATTGGTAAAAATTTAAGTTGAGGGGATACAATAGTAATAATATTTGATAATGATGATTTAGATCAAAAATAAAAAATTCTTTTAATTCTTTTTAGAGCGTAAAGTCGTTAAATATAATGTTATGGGTAAATCATATAGAATTTATCCTTTGTTGTAATATTACTTTCCTCGGGTCTTTTGTGATAGAAGGGTGTGTACTTTAGAATTTTTAGAATAAATTTATTAAATAGTGTTTTCTTGGGATAATTTATAACACTATGCGAGGATATGCGAAAAATAATTTTTTCAAGAATATGTAGAAGAGAATGAATATGGTAAATAATTCATTCTGATAAATGAATAATATCCACACTCTAAATGTGTTCTTAGACTTCTTGTATTGATGCTTATTGAAATATATGAGTTTATGGTAATTTTAGAGTTATATAAATTTTATATGCTCTCTTTTGCATGGTTTTTCGGTTTTCATATTCAACGTGAATTTAAATTTATACTAAAAAATTCCTCATTAATTTTGTACACAATAAAATTGTAATTATTAGCAATATGTGTATATGAATGAGTAGTACGCAATAAAATTGTGACTATTTAGTTCGTCAAATTATCACTCATATTTTTCGGCTAATTATTATATTACGTGTAACGCATGGGTATACTACTAGTTTATATAGAACTAGAAGAGTGCTTTGTGTTTTCGTTTCACTTCTATGAATAAAAATGATCTTTAAAGGTTCAACTGTCTCATGAGTTAATTTTGATTATCATTAACACAAGCTTGTTGATGGTTTCTATTGAAATGATAATGAACATAAAGGGTAACAATTCAAGTCACCATAGACCCAAAGGTATTTTGCAAAATGTGCAAAGTTATATTACAGTTCTAGTTTAACAATTCTAGTTTAATTACACTACAATGTGCAAAGTCTATTTACATAATATAACGTTGCAAAATGTGCATATGTCACTGTAAATGTGTGATAGCAGCGACAAAGTCGTCTGTGAATGTCACTACTAAAAACTCGTGGTAGTAGATCCATAGCGGCGACTCGTGTCACCGCAATCTAAGAGCCATCCAATAGAAGCGACACAGTCGCGGCTGTATGATCAATGAGTTTCGGTCATTAAAAAAAAATTAACCCTACCCGCCACTATTTAGCCCGGTCCTTTTCCATCCATATTTAATTAAATATTATTTGCCCATGTGAGGAGTCGAACTCACACCTTGAATGCAAAGACATAGTACTTCACCAACTAGTCTAGCTTGACTTTTGGTTATTACCTTGCTTTTATAATATATATTATATAAATTATTATAACTATAGTGACGAATATATTCCATATAACAAATGCGAGAAATTCTCCCGCCAATCATATAAAGAGGATATTTATGGGTCGTTGTTTTAGATCAAGAAATATAGCGACGACTTTTACACGTCGCCTCTATAGATACCAATATACAGCAGCGACATCACTTGTCGTCTCTGTAAATATATCATACAGCGACGACATTATGATGTCGCCGGTATAGGGCGATGACTGGTGCGGCGACTTAAAATCGCCGCTTTAGCCAACGTTATAGCGACGACATCTAACGTCGTCGCAAAATATTGTTGCTATAGCTCCTGTTTCTTGTAGTGTTAATTGTACCTATATGAATTTCCTTTTGGACTACAATTTCCTTTTTCTCAATCTCATTTATTTTCTTTGTAATTTATTTTACTAGTTAGAAAGCTTACAGTTAAACAAATTTTTATCAACATGAATTTTCTATTGGCAACATAAAATTTGCTTTTAAATTACAAAATCTCTATCCCATTAACTTCCCAAGATTTCTTTATTTTTCCAATTAGACATATAATTGTTCCTTTTATACTTATCTTAGACTTTATCCCATCTTAAAAAAATTATAATAATATCACATGTTAAAGTCTTAAATATCCATTAAAATAACACTAATTCTTCACCTTTAAACACTAACTCTTGGCCTTTAACAATTTTCACATTTGCTATTAAATATTATGGCATTCATTACTTATATATTTATTCTAAACTTCACTAATTTCCTCAATTACTATGATATTATGCCATAAAATCATAATACCCACTTATATATAAAAACTTCAACTTATTCCTCCATTTAAAATGTCGTCTTTATACTAGCCGCTATAATTTCTCATAATAACATTAAGAACCTAAAATTTCATAATCAAATAACGATTTAATGCCTTTAGAACATGTATCAATTAGAATTATAACCTAGTATTGCATGTTCATAAAAAATTCAATAAACTCTAACAAAACTTACATTCTTAAACTTATAGAATTCCAAAATTTAAAGACCGAAACACTTACTTATTTGTTCTTTGTATTCTCCTTCTTCTCTTTCCTAAGATTTTTCAAAAGCTTGGCAGAAAGCTTCGGCCTTCTTTTTTTCTTCTTGTTTTGTTTTGTCTTTTGTTTGTTTTGTATGGTATATATATGTGTATATATTATATCAAATGGCCCAAGCTCACAAGAATTCCCTAGAGCCAACTTGATTTTGATGCCTTTTTTTCCAATTTAACCCTTAATCTTATGTTTATATTTAATTTGGCCCTCATATTTTCAATCTATTATGTGAAGTAGAAGTAAAAAAAAAAAAATTGGGATGTTACAAACCAAGAGTTAGAGAGGTTAAAATTTTAGACACACTGTCACAAATTTAACTAGTTTTATTATTCACTAAAATAATAGTTAATAATCAAAAGCCATAAAACACGCTTCTCATGTACTTCTGAAAAGGGGAAAAAAACTTAAAATTTATTTTCTCATTTTCACTCTCGTCCAATTGATCGGGAAAAATGCCAATATACACTACAATCAAATATAAAAACCCTGATAATTATATCAAAAAATATAAAGACCCTTATAATACGCAAATTAAAATACTTTACCACCAAGCATATTCTTCAATAAATATATACATTAGCATATTTCCTTCCACTTATTTCATGAACCCACACGTGTGGCCATATTCATGTGAGTAAAACTAGTAAAAGAGAAGAAGCTACATTAACAAAGACATTTGGCGTTTTCAGATCAAAACTCTTGCGCATTAATGTACATAAGTTATGCTACAACTACTTTACATTCAATGGTGGAGCTTTCTACAAGGAAAGTTTAATGGCATTATTCTAATTTGTATAATAACTGCACAGATTACAGACAGCACTTTGAACGATTTTCCTACACCAGTTCCCATGATTTGTTAGATAAAAATCATTTATCGAAATAAAATAACCGGGTATTATTATAAACGAAAAAACTCAAAAGAATATCAAACAAATAAAGATTTGGACTCTAAAGGTCATAGAAATGTTCAAATAACAAATATTTGATACCATAATGATACGAGACAATAATATATGTTATAATATCAGTACATCACTAATAACATATTCGTGATTGGTATTATACCCCATAACCTTTATGACACCAAGCATTTAGTGCCTGAATATTTACAAATGTTGATAAGAATGTTTAAAGGGCACCAAATAATAATATGATATAATATCAGCACATCATCACACTTTTCTTAAATCAAATCCATAGTAAACTCTATACCATGCACACATAAAATTACACCAGTAAAGTTTAATTTAATTCCATGTTCAACCGTATCTTTTATTTACTTTTACAAATTGTTGCTTCACCTTGTTCCACAGCAATAGCACAAATCCTCTTGCTCCTTTTGCATCTCTTTGACTCTCAACCACCTTGCAATCCCTTTTCAAGCACGAAATTTTCTTGGACGCCTTCACGTTATGTTTGTACATCCTTTCCAGTCGATTGAGATAGAATGGGGATTTCATTAGATAGCCAGAACAAGGGGATGATGACAAGCCATTTGAGGCTCGAATTGCTCGGTTAAGTTGTTGTGTAATCTCTTGGAGTTCGAAGGAGTCGAGAAGATTGCTTCCATTCGGCTTTATGGGGCTCAAAGCATAGGATTTAGAATGCAGTTCTATGGGAGCGTTGTCCATTGATTCTTTCTACTTAATTCCTTGAAGCCCATTGTGTTTATTATGTATGTTTGATTTCTTGTGTCCTTTGAGATTGTCGTTGATTAGTATTTATTTTATTGAGATTTGCATTGTTTTCTATGTTGCAATTTTGTCATTTAATTTTAATAATTTGTGGGCGTATAATGGGATTGTTCTTAACTTGATTGGCCATTATCTAGTTATGCCATAGACTCGTCTATTACATATTTCAATTGATTTTGTTTTAAAATGAGAATATCAACCTAACATACCCACAAGTATCTTCCGAATCAAGAACCCACTATTGGCTCCTTTAAGGTGCCCAATGAGCTCCCCTACATAGACCGATAAGAGCATAGATCTCAAGCTATTAGGGGGATTATTTGGAGTGATAGATTGAATACGCCATGCATTAAGGAAGGTTAAATCCCAATAGTTATGCTGTTCATGCTTGCATTTTGTAATTGCTTAGGAATTTTTGCAACATTTTTCGGAAGATAAAGTTTATATAGCCACTCGTTCAAATTTTTAAAGGTTTTTTTTTAGTAAGAACGGTAGGGGCATCCAACCCCCCCCCCCGGGTTGAGCTTAGGCAAAGCCTTGGAAGTCCCATCGAGACTTACATGTTTTTAATTTTTTTTTAATTTTTATTTATTTATTTATTTATTTTTGTGGTAAAGATCTTCACCTCATCACCTATTTATAGCTGCAAACCATCCATCTGACCTTGTGGATCAGGAGATCTTAATGATTTCTTCGGTGCCGCGTGAATATTGAAGGTGGATAGACTAGCAGCATTGGAATGCTCTAAGCAAAAATAAAAAATAATTTTTTTAAATAGAAAAAAAAAAAAGAAGCATTGTCCACTAAACGTTGGGCTTAATTAAGCTGAAAGATGACTCTTGATTGGGACTACTTGATCTTCGTAGAAATGTACTCTATTTATTCTATATAAACTATATGGCCGTGTGGCCTAAAACATTAAAACCTAAATTAAAATTCAATGAAATAGATTAACAAATACAGACCAATAACAATTATTATTATATTATGTATATTAACAATACATTGGGAATTTGGGATAAGTTCAGTAAGTATATTATAGAATTAATAATAAGAAGCGATTTAGAAAACTACAATTTTCTAATTCTTTTCAATCTAACGTAACGTAGGCCTGCATAGCATTTTAAAGCCTTACCCACCCTATAAAAAGAAGGGAAGGACCTTGTGGCTTTAGTTGCCAACCCTCATATTGTGTAGGCTTTGAGGTAAGAATTAGGAATTAGGACATGAAATTAAGAAATGCTTTCTAGTTATAATAAGTTGTAGTATAATTTGCATAACTAAATATAAAAATGATGGATACATGATAAGAATTTTATTTTGTCTACACACATGTATGTTATTATGTATGCGTGTATATGTGTAAAACATCTAGGCTACAAGCACCCTATACTTGTAGCCTAGATATGTGTCATGTGTTACACGCATACATAATAACATGTATGCGTGGGAAAAATAAAATCCTTGGTCATACCAATACTGATTAAAACACAGAAAATTCAATGGAAATTTTCTTAACTAGTGTCCTCTGACTGGGGAAAATGCTGGGTTTTGTTAGATTTTAATTTGTAAAATGATTAATTTAGACTAATGCTTGTTTAATTTATTTAAAGTACCAATCAAAAAAAAAAAAAAAAGATAGAGTAAATGAAGACGTTTTGAGCATTGACTCGCATATAATTGATGTTTAATCAAATATACTACTTCTATTCTAAAAAGATGATCATATTTCTTTGTTTACATAGACTAAGAAAAATTCATTTGATAGTATCGAAAAAATAAATTTTAACATTATTTTTCTACTATACCCTTTCATCTTTTAATTATTCCACTTTAACAATTCTATTTTTTTATAAATATGCCTATTAAATAGATGCATATAAGAGAGCTAATATTTCCACTATTTTTAAAAAAAAACTGGACTATATTTTGAGACGAACCAAAAAAGAAAGTGGATGAATTTTTTGGGACAGAGGTAGCATTTGATATTTTAGTGAAAAAATAAGTTGTTTATATTCAATAAAAATTGACTTAACAAGAACCTAACAAAAATTGTTCAATCACAAGTCCATGGTTCAACGCCAATCTAGTGACCCGAACTAGTGTCACGTCAAGGTCCCTGACTCCCATGTCAGATCTAATAAATACCGTCGGATGTGATATTTTTACATGAATTAATGAAATTCACATCGAGTTTTTGTTCATATATGCAAAAGTTGGAGCATTTATTTGTAAAAATAAATCAAAAATTTTCTTTTTGGGAAAAATTGGTTCAGATTGTGGGTTTAATTCAATTTCCACATTTCCAATGTGGCTTATATTAGCTAGAATAATCCTTCAAAAAATAGTAGGTAGAATAATCTTCATTTTCTTTTGGATTCGAGTAATATTCATTTAGTTAATTAACTCTAATAATCCTATTCTTTTTGCTTTTTCTTTTTCCTTTTACAGTACATACATGTATATTTTTCAGCAAATTTATACAGTATAATAGTATATATTATTATGCACAAAACAAAGAAATGTAGTTATTCCTTGTGTATTTATAAAAATTTAATTAAGAAAAATACTGCACCGTACAAAATTTTATAATCTAAAATATTTGTGAATTATTACAATGAAGACAACAAATATTATCAAAATTTTCCGTTACCCAAAAAAAAAAAAAATTTGAAGTTATATCAAAGTATCCCTGCATTTAGAAAATTACAAATTGCTTAGTACTCGTATGTTGTCCAATATTCTGCCCTCACAACTTTGACCAACACATCAATCCCGTACGTATACGCAAACATATATAGTCCGTAATTTATTATAATCTAAAGAGGAAATACATTTAATTATTTATCACAAAAGTCCAATTATTTTACCAAACAAATTGTAAAAAACTAAAAACACGTGTGTGTTCCTGGAGGCTGGTTTAAATTTCCATAACTAACATTAATAACACTCCTATATATAATATAACCCATAAGAAGGTCTAGTGTGTAATTCACTCTTGTCAACCATCTTCCTCTATCTGATTTCAGGCCATTTTTTCAGGTACCTCTTTATAACGTTGTTGCCTTCAAATCAACTAGGATCTTCATATAATATTCATGTTTTCTTTTTTTTTTTTTGGTTCGTGTTTTCTAGTAACTTTCTTTAATGTTACTTGATGCAAAAGCACACTGTTTCTCAAGTCTTAAGCTTCCCTTCTTTTGAATCTACCACATGACTCCATAGCCGATTCGGTAATAAACAAGATTTTTACATTCTGTCGAGTTTTGTTTAATCCTCATGCAAAACCCACAAATACTATTGTGTTTTCACATCTATTCACATGAAAACACTTCCAAATAGGCTAGTTTTTTCTACGTCCTGTTATGTGACATTCAATCCCCGTGTAAATCACGCAAAAATGATCGTCTTTTTTCATCTTGTTCACATCCCAAAAACACAACCAGATTTCAAAAAAATCAGTATGATGTAATATTAATTTGCAGCATTAATTCTGATTAATAATGAAACTGAAATTGCTTATAATAATTAATTTTGTTTTTCAGTTCATTTGTAAGAGATTACTTAAACATGTGAGCTTCCCGTCTCTGCTACTGAAAGGTCTCGTTTGGAGATGTGTTGAGCGTTCAAAATCTGCGTTTTTCATAAGAAAAGCCTAACTTTTGCACTTTGCTTATTGTGTGAAAAATGTCTAATTTATACTTCAGATCTCAAATTAATTCCTAGTATTTAAACAAGTCTTGGACACTTTTCGCTTATGCACATCTGAGTTATAATCTCTGCTAACTTTAGTGGGTCTTGGGGCGATTTCCGTACTCCGTTAAGGTAAGTCATCTTGGTCTAATGAACAAGAGATTAGTTTGCTTTCCTGCTTCTTTTGACACTGTCTTCCTTACACAATACATGACACGACGGGAGAGTACGACGAACAAGATTTTAGTACTGTCTAATCTTGTCAAGTGCACCTTAGTATACGAGCCATATATATACCGAGAATCTCAAAATTTAGTGCAAGTTTAGACGACCTTTTGCCTCGTTGTTGATCCCTTAAATTTGAATGATTTCTTTGTTATTTGCATTTCTTCCTTGAGTTTGTTTCCCAATTTAGATACCTCCATTTGGTCATCTTATTATTATGTCACGTTTCTGATTTTCCTAGCTTCTCTGTTCTGAAAAAGGATGGTGAAGATCTGCTGCATTGGGGCTGGATATGTCGGCGGCCCGACGATGGCAGTGATAGCCCTCAAGTGCCCCTCCATTGAAGTGGCCGTCGTTGATATATCGGTTGCACGCATCAATGCGTGGAACAGCGATCAGCTGCCGATTTATGAGCCCGGGCTTCATGAAGTTGTGAAGCAATGCAGGGGAAAGAATATTTTCTTTAGCACCGAGGTCGAAAAGCATGTCTGCGAAGCCGATATTGTCTTTGTTTCGGTGAACACTCCGACGAAAACTCGTGGCCTAGGTGCTGGTAAGGCTGCTGATCTTACCTACTGGGAAAGTGCTGCTCGAATGATCGCTGATGTATCCAAATCGGACAAGATCGTTGTTGAGAAGTCGACGGTTCCGGTGAAAACAGCTGAAGCAATTGAAAGAATTTTGACACATAATAGTAAGGGAATCAACTACCAAATTCTTTCAAACCCGGAGTTTCTTGCCGAGGGGACAGCGATACAGGACCTGTTAAAGCCCGATCGCGTTCTCATCGGAGAGAGAGACACCCCTGCAGGGCAAAAGGCAATCCAAGCCCTGAAATCAGTTTATGCTCATTGGGTGCCAGCGCAAAGGATCATTTGCACTAATCTCTGGTCGGCCGAGCTTTCGAAGCTTGCCGCGAATGCATTCTTGGCTCAGAGGATCTCCTCTGTTAATGCAATGTCGGCTCTCTGCGAGGCAACCGGAGCTGATGTTTCCCAAGTATCTCACGCCGTTGGGAAGGACACGAGAATCGGCCCAAAATTCCTCAGTGCAAGTGTTGGCTTTGGGGGTTCTTGCTTCCAAAAGGACATTCTCAACTTAGTGTACATTTGTGAGTGCAATGGCCTAACTGAGGTAGCCAACTATTGGAAACAAGTTATTAAGGTGAATGACTACCAGAAGAATCGATTCGTCAATCGCATTGTTTCGTCAATGTTTAACACAGTCTCGGGCAAAAAGATCGCCGTTTTCGGATTTGCCTTCAAGAAAGACACGGGTGACACACGAGAGACCCCGGCCATTGACGTGTGCAACGGCCTACTAGGCGATAAGGCACGCTTGAGCATCTACGATCCCCAAGTGACTGAGGATCAAATTCAACGAGATCTTTCTATGCAAAAGTTCGATTGGGACCATCCAATTCATCTCCAGCCCACGAGCCCTACCTCGGTGAAACAAGTGAGCGTCGTGTGGGATGCTTACGAGGCGGCAAAGGACGCACATGGCATATGCATCCTCACAGAGTGGGACGAATTCAAAACGCTAGACTACCATAGGCTTTTCGACATCATGCAAAAGCCTGCATTTGTGTTCGATGGTAGGAACGTTGTGAACCCGGAGAAGCTTAGAAAGATTGGATTTATTGTCTACTCCATTGGGAAGCCACTCGATCCATGGCTCAAGGACATGCCCACCGTCGCATAAAAGAAACTCGTTATCACTCTCCTTTATTGACTATATGCTATTCACAAAATTGTGTGAAGCGATTAAACTTTTTTGTTGGAACCTCTTTTCCTCTTTATTATGGTTGCCAATATCTTGGCTTGAGATTATGTTATGTATTTCTGGTTACTTCTTTTTGCCAGTGGAAACCTCCGAACTATGATCTATATTTTCTGTAAAATTATGCTTTTTTTGACACTTTTTGATATCATATTCTTTTAGAAATCTCTCTAATCCACTATATCAATGTGATTAATGCTATGTCTCCCTATTAGTTGACCGGTTTGTATATTAACAGTGACTTGAGGGTAAACAGTTAATTAAGCCATTTGAGTTGCTTGATATTAGATTTTTTAAGAGTTAAACTGTCAACAGGTGAACTTAGCCTTACTCATATTAACCGTAAGCATTCTTGATATCGGCTAATGAGATAACAAATTATGGATACAATCGCGCACAAAAGATTGAATGCACAAGCGATGCATTTATTTTGAAGTTTTCTTTTTCTTTAACTACTTTATTTTGAAGTTTTTGTTGATCAAAAAAGGAGGATGGGGATGTAAATGTTATAAATTTATCGTTACCATATGAATTACAATCCTTCAATTGAAAGCGGTCCGGTTTGCATAATTTGATGTTTAATGTGTTTCGGTTTGATAGGATGGCACGGAAACTACACACCTTGTCTGAGGTGAATTATATATTGGAAATCAGTAGGGATAATAAGTAAATTTTCACCTCTTTTGTCATTCTTAGTTTCTCACTTATATTTTGAACTTGTGTCTTTGTGTGATGACGTTGAATATGGGTCGTGTAGGCATGTCCCATGTACTCGTAATAGAGTGGCCAATGTAATGGCTAAATTCGCCACATCTATTATTGTGTGTAAATATCGGATGGATTCCATTCTTGTTGCATTGATCAATAAAGGGTAAATTTCACCGAAGGTCCCCAACTTTTGCAAAAAGTAACAAACTTGAGGTGTATTCTATAGAGTCCATTGGACACGGCAAGCCACTATTGGACACATTGGGGACCTCATCCCCCAATATGTCTAATAATGGCCTACCACACAATTTATTAGACATCATGATAGAGTATGGACTCTATAGAAGGACTACGAAGTTATCTCCAACTTTTTTTTGAAAAGCATATAGGCCCTCAATATTTCAAAAATATGCACAAAAGGTCCCTATATACACTATTTTTGTCAATTTTCATTGTTCATTTTTTCTATAAAGACAATTTTAACCTTTGTTTAAATAAAAAAAACAGAACACACAAATTTTAAAAATTTATTTTAATCTCTCTATCGCTTTCTCTTTCACACACTTATACATATTCATTTGTATATCTTTTTTCCATCTACCATCTTAATACAAGCCATAAATACATATTAGTCAATATATTATTTTTTTTCATTCACTTGCCTAACACCACCACCACCACTACTAATGTCATAATCACTGTAGGTAATGAACTCTTCAAAATTTAAATCTAAATAAGCAATGATAATTGAGATATTATTGATACTTAAGTAATAAAAATTAGAACGATTAAAATGTATGGATTTTTCTTTCGAAAAAATTGAATGTTTGAATTATTGGTTAAAAAAAGAAGGATTTCCTCCCCTTTATTTCCGCTACAACTTCTCTCATTCTAAATTGTTGTGTCTACATATAACTAAAAATGAGAGGTAAATCCTATTTTTATTATTGTTAAAGACAATTTAAGTGGATGCCTTATCATTCTCCACTAAAAAAATGACAAGGGAAAATGATATATATTGATCAATGTGTATGCTTTGCTTGTGTTAAGTAAGTGGACGAAAAAATGATATACAAATGAATATATATAAGTGTGTGAAAGAGAAAACGGTAGAAAGATGAAAATAAATTTTTAAAATTTGTGTGTTTTTATTTTTTTAATTTAAATAAAAGGTAAAATTGTTTTTATAGAAAAAGTGAACAATAAAAATTGACAAATAGTATATGGGGACCTTTTGTGCATATTTTCAAAAGATCAGGGACCTACATATTTAAAAAAAGTTAAAGATAAAATTATTATTTTTACAAAGGTTGGGGACTTTTGTGAAATTTACCCAAGAATAAAATATGCTTTTTTCCATTTAAAGAAAAACAGATTACTTCATTGGGATTGGAAAAAAAAAATTGTAGTTGTTGCATTCCATGTGGTCCAGTTGAGTTCTTCCAAAGAGCCAGGTACCTAGCTTCTTATGGAGTTAGGCGCCTAATGAGGTGTTGGGTAAACACAACACCCAATGAGCCTAGCCAGGTGATGTGCAAGTACGTCATTGGGTGCCTGACTCCATAAGGAACCAGCTACATGGTTCCATAGAATTTTCATTGTCCAGTTAGAAACTGACTGTTGTAATACAAGTATACAATAATTTTAGTGAGATATGTGTATTTGATGTGAAAGACTAAGATGTTGAGTTGTGTATTGGCTATTTGTAGATTTGCAAATCTTATATATAAATAAACAATCAAATATATAACTAATTCATATTACTTATTCATATTAGATTAGAATTACTCATAAACATATATATAATTGAGAAGAGGTCAACCTAACACTATTCTCAAAATAGTCAACTTTCCAGCCAACGAAACTTACCTTCCTAGTCACTAGTCAATTTAGAAAGTTTAATTGGTTGAGATAGATTCTTATTGATTGCGAAATTTGTGTTTTTAGATGAATAAAAGTGTTTTAACTATAACGGTGAGATAATTCATAAATTCAAAACCTCGAATCAAATGTACTGATGTCATCTGTTATATTTATTATCACTAAATTGTAGGAAATATTTTCTACTTTATTGCTTAAAAGCCAAACGATTTGTCCATCCTTTCCATTCCTCCTCCTCTCTTTCATTCAATAATCAATTTTTTTACCTCCGATCTTATCTAATGTCAGATTCTACAGGGAGAGCAACATACTAATTGGGATTGATCTAGAACTATATGTATCTTATACTATGGCACTACATAGTCATGTGAGGTATATCAGGGCGCGCCACATAACTTTGTGGCTTGCACCGGGGCACGCTACATGGCATTGAGGTGTCATAGTGTATCACACATATATATATAGTGTTAGAATGAAACTCACATATACTAATACTAGTACTTAGAAAAATTATTTTAGCGCCCTGCTCAAAATCATTCTTTAACTTAAGAAGTGCTTATAAGCAACGTTTGTAATTTTCCCATCAATTTCTATACATAGCCAAACATGCTCTTATCAAAAATCATTTTCTCGCTGTCACAGCCAAAAACGACCCAACGCGGTTTCTTGTTCAAAGTCTCCCCTTCTATTGGATGACTCTTCTGTTCATTCATCCTCTGTTCCCCTATTAAACCCTTTTTTCTCCATTGATTTTTGAAAGAAAGGGTTGCAAGATTTATTGCTCAAAACCTTTACAGAGCAATTTCTGTGTACGCTTTTTGTGTATGCATAATTTCTGGACAGAGGAATTGAATTGAAGGGAAATGGGTTGCTGCAGCAGCAAGAGCGCCGATTCTAAAGCGAGCCGGGTGACTCGGTGGCGGTCCACTGGCATTGTTGCTTTGCGTGACTGCAAATTGAAGGTATAATTTCGTTTCATATCCTATTTTTCTTTCAAAATGTGGATGTTAATATCTTGTTGTTTCTTAGTTTAAATTTCTTATTATGAAAAGAAATAAAGAAATTCCACGGCAGTATGCAATTTGGCATTTCCAAAATGATTTTTTATGGTACCTGGTTATTCCTTTGTTTAGAATTGCTATTGTGGAAATCAGATAAGATACTAAAGGTGACTCAAGAAAAATTGGTTCTTTGAGGTGGCAAAAGCTCAATTTTAGTAAACTGAAAAATGAAAAACGGGCAGTAGATTCAAAGTATACTTACCGATGTTGGCTTTTCCATTTTTATTGCAGACTTTCCCGGATGAAGTTATTGACCTAGAGAGATCAGTGCGCACGCTTGATTTAACTCACAACAGACTGAGTAAGGATCGTTAGACTTTAATATCCAAAGCGCCTGCATTGGCCAGTAATTTGTTCACCTCTCCAAATCAATTCATGATTCTTAGGTTGCCTTAGTTTGCACAAGGAATCTTGGTATTGGAATTTTTAAATGTGCAAAACCAAAATCAGATTCAGTATTAGAGATCGGATGCTAGTAACTTCACTTACCTAAAACTTTCTCTCTTTCTCTATGTGCTGCTGTTTCAGTTGAAATTCCCATGGAGATAAGCAAATTGATTAACTTGCAACGGCTGGTAAGAATTCTGGATTTAAATTTTTGGTTCTGCATACTATGTTACTGTATAAGCTAAGAACAGTTCAACTTTTTTGAATGGGTACCATACATGTGTTTAATATCTCTTCTAGACAAGGATGTCTGTTTGATATCTCTATGCATGTTATTTAATGCTAAAGTGTCCAAGAGTTCCATTTCTTTGGATGGACTGGAAAGAGTATCTTGAGCAAAAGCCCTAAGTTATGGTGGCATGCTTAACAAAACATGAATGACAGTGTCACAGCTTGTACTGCGGAACAAACTATTATTAGCTGGAACTGTAGCAATTCAGACCCGAGATTTGTTATATTGTGTATAAGTGTGGATGGTTTTGATTTTTGGATTTTTTGGGGGTGAAAATTGGGTTTTTGGAGAATGTTTGGTGAGGAAGTAAAGAAAAGTTATTGGGAAATGTGAAAAGTGAATTTTCCTTTTTAATAAAAGAATGTGCATTTGTGAATGACCATTGTGTGAAAAACTTGATTCATTGAGAGTCAATTCCATACTACCTCTTAGTTGAACTACTTTGAGACTTGAGTTTTGGCAGATTCCCTTTTGTATTGGAATTACTTTTGTATAATATGTTAAGTAATTTTTTTCACCTACCCCCATGTGGGTAGATTAAAGTCTACCCCCTCCTACATGGCATGGCATGTGGCATGCCATTCATCTTA
>CAVNYN010251929.1:4476-18452 GCA_963692815.1 Nyctanthes arbor-tristis
ATCCTTGCTTGACAAGAAATAGTATAATAATATTATTATTGTGCCCCCCCCCCCAAAAAAAAAAAAAAAAACCCTACATTTTTACATGAATGGCATTTACATTTTGCCTCAATTGTTTCATTTGCGTTTTAAAAGCACTTGATTATCTTCACTACTTCTATTTGAATGTTCGTTTCAAAACAATTATAACTCTAATTCTGATTGAAAAAGACAAATGAGCCGTCCTAATTACTTCCAATTGATCATAATGTAGACTACTATCGTGTACATGCACACTAGATATATATTTCTAATAATTATTCAGTCTTGTGATCGAAAAGGTGCCCATAACCTATTGCATGACAAATATTGAAAGTGGCTTTGCTATAAGTAGAATATATGTGCAGAAAAGTCGTTAGTGGCACACTTTTAGCAGCCTTGGAAAAATCTAGGACTTCTCCTTTTGAAACCCATTCCAACACCCAAAACGAATTTGGGTTTGTTGTCTCGCCAAACCAGTGTCGGATTATTAATTGTCGCCACTTTAGAAAGTCAGCATTATCGTTATAAATAATTCTAAATAAGCTTTTGTGAAGGAAAAACGTTTCTTTTTCACCCTCATATTAGCCGTCGGTGCAAGGCGTTTGGGATAAATCCGCTTTTGAGTTTTGACGGGCAGATATAGAGACGTGCCCCTCTAGCGTAGGTCCATAGGATAAATTGGACCGGACAATTTAAAATTGACTTAAGTTTATATTGATAAGTGTCTAGCCAAACACTTTTAATTTGTTAAGGACGGTTATATGCTAGTGCTAACTGTTGATACTTTTATATAATATGTAATTGCTTACGTGAATGTAGATTCAACAACTGACACTTATCAATATAAACTTTATTGGCCTATTTTAAAAGTGAGACTTTAGATTATTAACCCGGAAAATGAATCTTGTCAAACTTAAAAATTTTAGGTAAATTTAAGGGACAATTTCTAAAAAGGGCACAAAAATAAAAATCAAAGTTCAAAAATGTCACTTTTTGAAAACTAGTTCGAAAATGTCCATTTTTAGTGCAAAATTACATGAAAACCCTTCAATAATAATTGGGCTAAACTAGTACATGTACTTGACCAAAAGAAATTTTCAATCCACGATGAGTAATAACCGGCAGTTCTCGATAATTGATCTATACTTCTCTATAGATAGTCCCTGGAATTCTATACAATTTGGGAAAAAATGTCTATATAATTTATCTGTATATCCTGACATTTAATCACGATAATTCTCTACAGTTATCTGCATATCTGTACAGTTAAGCCGTAGATCTCGACAATTAGATACTGTAAATCTAGACATTTTTGTTTCTCGACAGCTGAGACACCATCGTCTGCGCACAGACAAATTTTTGTTGCAGATTAGTGCGGCTGGCCTTGTCTCGGCATTCTGAGCAACTTTCCTTTCTGCATGGACGTCGAATTCCTACTCGATCAGTACAGATCTGACGATGAGCCCGTGATGCAAGTCTTGATTTAGAGTTTCTTCAATGATGAAATTCTGCATTCGTAGACAATTTGGGCATTGTTTAGTAAATATCAAGGAAGATTTTGATGGGCTTAATTGCTTAGATTAGTGCCCTGATAAAGAGATCAAAGAACTGGGGCTTTTAAAATTAATATTAGAATTTTATTTTGGGATCAATTGGTTGCATATGTTTAAAAAGTTGACATTTTTGAACTTGACATATTAGAAGTGATCATTTTTTGCAATCTCCTTTTATTAAAAAAAATACTAAATCAATGTTTCGGGGGCAAACTTGTCTAGAAAATAGGAAAAGTGACATATTTACACATGTTTTAAAAGTGGTCCATATGACATTTTTAGAAGAGACATTTTTTGCACTTTCCTCTAAATTTAATTTAATCTGCATGGACCACTTTTTATTTGATTCTAGATTCTTTTAAGAAAAAATTGGAAGAAATGAAATGAAAAACAATAATTAAGGACCTATGTGGCCATGTCACATGAGGGAAAATGGCTCCATTTATATTAGAATGCGTTTGATTACAAGTATAGAATTTATTTAGAAAGAAAATATTTTCTTGTTAATTGAATTACCGGTAATTGAATTTTATAAAAAATTAATTGCAAAGCGTTTAATTGAAAGTAAAATTTTCGAGAAAAAGTGTGAATTACGTAAAAAACCAAAAGCCTACATTCCCCATGAAAAAATATTTTCCTTGTTTTCAAAAAAAATGTAGTCACATGACCAAAAGGCGGAAAAAGTTTTCCTTTGAAAAAAATGTCAATCAAATATCACAAAAGTAGAAATTTAAGTGGAAAACTCCATTTTACATGGAAAATCTTTGATATTCAAACACACTCTTAGAATTAATAAAAAGCATTGACCCTTAAATTTAGTCGAACTAGTTGTCATTGAAACAATTTTCCCTAAAATCTAGTATCATCATAAATAATAAAGAAGTTAATATTAAAACATACTATCATATGATAAATTTAAATACACAAATGTACAATCAATTTCAATATAATAATTAGCACTTTTACCTATTGTAAGCTTATAGAATGTGATTAAATTAAACAACTTAAATTCAAAATATCAAATTGAATAGAAATTTGAAACTAATTTACATGGTAAACTTTTATATTTTAAGCTTAAGAAAAAGTTATTCAATACGTCAAATTGAAATTCCTCAAAGAACAATTTACTTTTTTAACTGTAACGCAATCAAAGCCTTACAGGTACCAGATTTTTAGAAGATAAATGTTTGCTGGCCACTATTCTCTTAATATGTGTGTGTATACCTATTATTATGTATTATCATTATTAAGATTAAGATAATGTTAAATTAAAATGCAAGTCATCATCCCAAACACAACCTCACGATGCTGTGACACCACATACTCAAATATTGAAATTTTTTTTGCCCTTTTTTTTTGGAGACCAGAATAATATATATAATTCATATTATTATAGCACTTCCAATGTTGGAGAAAATGTAGGAGAAAAGGTGAGAGGAAAAGGGAGGGGAGAGAAGGCTAAATGAGGGGTCAATTTGGCCCTCATTTTTAGGTTTTTTCACCTCAAAAAATGGGTATTTAGTCCCAACATTATTTGGTTTTGTGGGTTTTCCGGTTGGAAATGCTCTTCAGGTCAATTCTTTGATTGTGCAAGTGGGTGTGGTTCCTTGACTGTGCTTTTCTGTGTTAGAAGAAGAATATATTTAAGGTGCTGGTAGTCCTCGCTCCCATTTTGAGAAGATTAATTTTGCCTAAAACTTCAAGATTACCTGGACATATATATATATATATATATTGTTATTATATCAATATATATAGTCTAAAAGAGGATGGATGGCTAGCCTAATTAAAGCATGGATGGCAACCTCAATTATCCAATCAAAGTTGTCCACTGAACTAGTCGTTCCAATTTCCAACATATATATGCCTTTACGCTTAATTCGTTATCTTTGAGCAAAAGGTTATAATTCATCTTCGTTGGGAACTAAACGATGAGAAAAGGACAACACATAAGTTGATCAAATTAATTTCTCGATTGAGAAAGAAGGGAAGAAGCTAGATTAATCTTTATCATATCAAACCCCATCACTAGTGACCACTCAGTAATTAATATTACTTAAATAAATAAATCGTCATTTTCATTTTAAAAAATAAAAAGTGCCCGTTTGCCTACTTGTGTTTTCGGTAGAGTTCCTCTTCCAACATTTTATGTTTTATCCGAAAGCGTCTTTGAAATATCACTTTAACTAGTTATTGCACCCGTCATGCTTTCGACTATATGCCATATTTAAAGGGGCGTTTTATTCTCATTTTAATTATTTTAATGTTTCATCATAATCCTACTCACTATTGATTCAACAATTAATTATTTACACCCACATCTCTTCAAACTGAAATGAAACCTCCATCACTTATTTTACCCTTTATGATAAATTATAATGAGATTCAAACAGCCCAGTAAATAACCAGTGTTAATACTTGTTTGCCAAGTCTTAAAATGAAATAAAAAAAGGGTAAAATTCACATACGGTCCCAAATTAACATCTGTACATATTTTATTAGTTATGTCCACATTCTTTTTTTATTGCCATGAGTCGCCGATCTTTTATAAATTTACGCATATGGTCTTTAATCCCATAAGGCCCACTTACTCTTTAAATAAAAGTAAAAAACAATTTTTAAAAAAACTAAAAAAATAATAAACAAAGAAGAAAACAATTCACCAACCCTACCTACAGATTTACCCACCTCCAACTCGATCGTAACTGGCAAATTCTAACAATCATTTTTGGCTGCAAAATAAGATACCCCCATTTTGCTGCCTGCTCCTTCCATTGATGCTGGAAATGGCTGGGAAAAAATGTGGGGCTTTCCTCAAAAAGGAAAAAAAAAATTTCAGTAATTGTTGTTTCTAGTCAAGTTTGGGGGTAGGGTAGGGTTGGGATGGGATGGGTAGCTAGGTAAGTGGGGAAAATTATTTGCTTTTTATTTTTATTTTTTCAAATTCTTTTTTGTTTTTTATTTAAAGAGTAAGAGAATGAATGTCAAAACGGACTTTATATGCAACTTTATAAAAGGTTGGGGACTCATAATGTTCAAAAAAAATATTAGTGACTCAATTGATAGAAAGTGCAAATGTGGAGAACCATGTGTGTAATTAACTCATAAAAGGAATTTTCTCAATTGGTATAATTTTATTATTATTTTTTTAAAGAACACAAAGGTACCCTTTTTATTTCAATTCATCACATCCAGGATAAATTTAGCAATAAAATCCTAGGGATACTCCCTCTGGATGCAAGAGATACACTTTGAAAACCGAATCGGCCACATTAAGAGCTACTTAGTTTACTTCCCTACCAATGGAAACACACTGTGTTAGAGAGAATTGGACATATATAAGCCGGATTTTTTTTTTTTGTTTTTGAAAATAAACAAACTTTCATTACACAACTCAGTACAACTCAGCACAAAACTCGTTACAACCAACTTAGTACTCAAGATACTGAGAATTATCATGGGTTCACAGAGAACAACACAGAAAAAGCCCATCAACATGAAGCCAAAAAAGTGCATGACTTTCCCTGTGCCGATGCCGGATTCCGCCCAATCGGAACAGTAGTGAAATCCCCTCGCTACCTCGCTGCTGAAGGCATGACCAGAAACCATAACCAAATGACACTGTTTCACGACATGAAGCTCTTATCTGGCAGAAGAACCGATTTGTCGTCCCCAACCAAGGACGCTGGAAGTGTGTGCCACATCGACTGAATTACGACCAAATCCGGACAAAGCACAACCTTCACCACTGCCAGATCCACCTCGAGCCAGAAGACCAAAAGGTAAGAGGCCATTCCGACTCAGGTTCCTGATAGCCAACCACCGTGCAGCGCCAAAGGGTCTCGAGCGAGAAGGAAGCCAAGGGCGGTGCTACCGAAGATGCGACCAAGAAAAACAGACCCCAATCTCTGAGCAACCAAAACTCCAAAGTCGATAATCCATAACTCAAATCCAACAAGCAAAACAACCAACAAACCAAAAAAAAAGAAGCAAATCAAAAGAAAAGTTAGCCCCCAATTGGAAGAATTGGGGGGAAAGTTAGTCTCCCGAACCCTCGGGAGAGAAAACCCGTATATAAGCAGGATTATTTGATGAACAATGATTAATAAAATTATTTCAATTCTGTTAAAATGATTAATAAAAAAGGACCTGGAAAGTAACATATTAACAAAAAAGGACCTCACAAGTAAGAAAATAATGACTTTTGCCAAGTATGTACCAGGACAAAGATTAATTTTTAATTATACTTACTTTTATGCTTAATTAAACCAAATACTGAATACTACTCCGTCACCAAAAGATAATCCACTATTCCATTTTCATTCGTCCCAACAAGATAGTTCACTTAGAGCATTCACATTAGTGTTATTAAATTAGCTATCCACATAGGCAAAAAGTGTGTTTTAACTTATTGTTAAGTGCCACATATAAAAGTTAAACTTAGCAAATATTGAAGTGTCACATTGACTGTGTTAAACAAAATCGCTAAATCTACTAAAGTCCAAGTGGGCTCCAAGTGTCACATTTGCACCCATTATGCTTTCGACTATATGCCATATTTAAAGGGGTGTTTTGTTCTCATTTTAATTAATGTTTCATCACAATCCTACTCACCATTGACTCAACAATTAATTATTTACACCCACATCTCTTCAAACTGAAATGAAACCTCCATCACTTATTTTTACCCTATATGATAAATTATAATGAGATTCAAACAGCCCAGTAAATAACCAATGTTAATACTTGTTTGCCAAGTCTTAAAATGAAATAAAAGAAGGGTAAAATTCACATACGGTCCCAAATTAACATTTGTACATATTTATCAGTTATGTCCACATTCTTTTTTTCATTGCCATGAGTCTCCAATCTTTTATAAATTTACGCATAGGGTCTTTAATCCTATAAATATGGCTTTTATACCTACTTACTCTTTAAATAAAAGTAAAAACAATTTAAAAAAAAAACTAAAAAATAATAAACAAATAAGAAAACAATTCCCCACCCTACCTACAGGTTTACCCACCTCCAACTCGATCGTAACTGGCAAATTCTAACAATCATTTTTGGCAACAAAATAAGATACCCCCGTTTTGCTGCATGCTCCTCCCATTGATGCTGGAAATGACTGGGAAAAAATGAGGGGTTTTCCCCGAAAGGGAAAAAAATGTATCAGTAACTATTATTTCTAGTCAAGTTTGGGGGTAGGGTTGGGAAGGGTAGCTAGGTAGGCGGGGAAAAATTATTTTCTTTTTATTTTTTCAAATTCTTTTTTGTTTTTTATTTAAAGAGTGAGAGTATGAATGTCAGAACGGACTTTATGTGCAAATTATAAAAGGTTGGAGACTCATAATGTTGGAAAAAAATCAGTGACCCAATTGATAGAAAGTGCAAATGTGGGGAACCATATGTGGAATTAACTCATAAAAAGAATTTTCTCAATTGGTATAATTTTTTTTTTTTCAAGAACACAAAGGTACCCATTTTATTTCAATTCATCACTTCCAGGACAAAATTAGCAATAAAATCCTAGGGATACTCCCTCTATATGCAAGAGATGCACTTTGAAAACCGAATCGGGCCATATTAAGAGCTACTTAGTTTCCTTCCCTGCCAATGGAAACACACTGCGTTAGAGAGAATTGGACATATATAATATAAGCCTGCTTATTTGATGAACAATGATTAATAAAATTATTTCAATTCTGTTAAAATGATTAATAAAAAAGGACCTCGAAAGTAAGAAAATAATGACTTTTGCCAAGTATGTACCAGAACAAAGATTAATTTTTAATTATACTTGCTCTTCCGATCTCTTAATTAAACCAAATACAGAATACTACTCTGTCCCAAAAAGATAATCCACTATTCTATTTTCATTTGTCCAAACAAGATAGTTCAATTGGATCGTTCACATTAGTGTTATTAAATTTAGCTATCCACATAAGCAAAAAATGTATTTTAAATTATTGTTAAATGCCACATATAAAAGTTAAACTTAGCAACTATTGAAGTGTCACATTGAATGTGTTAAATAAAGTCACTAAATCTGCTAAAGTCCAAGTGAGCTCTATTATTGTCAAAAGTTATTAGTCAAATTTATTAAATAAATAAAAAAAGATTTTTTTCAAAAGTATTAAATTTTAACACAATGTTAAAATTGTTGTTAAAGTTAACAATAAATTTATCAACTAACAAAAAATGATTCTCTTAATAACCTCTTTAACACCACCAAATGTAGCTATTTTTTGAGTTGTTAACTAGCAAATTCATTAAGACAAATTATATTCCCACCACACTTTTTTTTTTCTCCCACAACATATCTTTATTTACAAAAACATCCATAAGTAATATTACATTAACCGTCTTATTTTAGTATCTTTAAAATAATTTCCCTTCTTTCACCACAATCATCATTTTAAACTTTTTTGTTTTCTAATCATCTAGACAAAAAGTCGATATTGCAGCCTAGATCACGCTCGATGCCAATAGTAATCAAAATATTCATATATTTACTAATAATTATCAATTAATTGATAAAAAAGTGCTCTTCCGATCTCTTATGATTTCAGAAATGAACCCACCAAACTCCTCCAAAGGTTTTTTGGATTGGATGGCAATAAACGAAAAAATACTAAAGCATCCCATATCGAATCTGGAGCTTTGGTTCTTCCCAGAATTTTTGTTACTTTATAATGCATTTCGTGCGGGTCGGAACTTACCCGATAATGAATTTCGCTATCTTAGGACTGTTATAGTTACGACCGCCGTTCACCGGGGCTTTGGTCGCCGGCTCCCCTGTCATCAGGTCACCAACTTCCTTAACCTTCCGGCACTGGGCAGGCGTTAACCCCCCATACATGGTCTTACGACTTTGCAGAGACCTGTGTTTTTGGTAAACAGTCGCCCGAGCCTGGTCACTGCGACCTCCTTTGTGAGGGGCACCCCTTCCATTTTGCATTTTTTTTAGCGCATTGCCTGATTGAATTCATTTCAACTCGGAGTAAGTGCCGTCATGATGGATTTGTCCACTTCTTTTATTTATTTATTTAATTAATTGTTTTGTTTCTTTTCTTCATGAGATATAAAAATTTCACTCAGCCACTAATTTTTAAGATTTATTATCACTTTGACATAGAAATATGAGGCAAATTAGGGAATAAACCGCATGTACTACATTCAAGGCTAAAAAAAATAATTAACACAATCTAAAAAAGAGATAAGATAGATTAAATAAGTAATGAAAAAAGAATTTTCAAATCAATTGATTCCATATGAGATGAACTATAAAGCTTTATTGAAAAGTAAAATTAATTTTGATGTCATAATAATTCTCCGTAAGAAAACAACTTGGAAATTGAAATGCCCATAATGAAAAATTGAAAAATTTACTTTATAATTGGTAGAATGGTAACTACTTGAGTTGGAGTGTCATGTTAATTTAAAATTTGATGATTGTGGTAAAAAGGGTAAATATGAAAATGTCTTTCAAAAAGATAGATGATATTATTAGAGATATTTAATATTTTTAATTTTCAAGGGGTGGGCTACAAGTGTCAAACTAATGTGGTGTTTTAATTACAAGTTTAAGTCATTTCTAGTGGATTTAGAATGTGGTGTGGCAATTGGGATCAAGAGGCAGTTCGAATGGAAAAAGACCTGACCCCTTACTAGAGTTATTCGGGTTCAAATCCCACCATCCCCTCCCCCCATCCCCTTTGTAATAAAAAAAAAAAAGAATGTGGTGTGGCAATTAAATTATGTAGTGGGAATATAATTACTCATTCACTAATAACTCAATTTAATACTATCAATGAAGATGCTCCTATCATATTGAGTATATATTTAATGTTTCATTTCCATATATATCATAATTAATTATTATTATTCAACTACATATGCATTGAAAGTATTTTAAACAATTAATGAGACATAAGGATATATGTGAAAAAAAAAGGTAAAATCAAATGTCTCAGTGACATTACCTACCAATTATTAATCTGTGTGAAAATACCTGTCGTCTTATATTTTTAGAACAGAGGAAGTAATATATAGGTTGCAAAAAAAACCATGATAAATACACACATGTGCGTTTATTCCGCGACTTGGGTGATATGCGAGATTTTTGTCCAAACGAATCTAATCCACTTCCACGCACTAAACATATGGGGTTGTATTCCTTATTTTTGTTTTTTGTTATTAGTATAATAATAACACTTATATTACAATTGGAAAATTCTAATTAGACAAAATAAAAGACAAAAAAAGTGACAAAATAGACAAATATCATAAGTTATTAGTGTTGATATAAAAGTGGTGTGATGTTTTCAAAAAACAGGATTATATCACGTGTCAATTTTGTTAAAATTTTTATATGTGTTTTTATTTAAATAGCACAACTCATTACAATTACAATGCAATTACTACACTGGGTGAAATATGATTTAACGTGATTTGAATTTTATTTGTTAAGGATTACATGAAGAATTATGAACTTAGTAAGAATTAAGTTGTATTATAGAGTCCAAAAGTCCAAGTTGGCAGCTGAGTAAGCAATAAAATAGCCCGTCCCAATTCAAAGACAAAAATCCTACCACTGAGCCCACAAAAATAAAACCCAAAAACCCACACCCCACCCACCCAAACTTAACCCCAATCTGCCAAACATTTCAGAGACCCCGATCCCCCTTCTCTCTCTGCACCACCGCTCCACCACTGCACCACCACCGCCCTACCACTGTAACCCCCAATTTCCCAAAAAGCGGAACCCCCAATGGTACTCTCACTTCTTCATTAGTGTAACTAACTTCATTACTAGAAATTCACTTGGGAGGAAATAATCTCCACTGTACAGTTCCTGGAAATTTGACCCTCTTGAGATCATTGAGATTTTTGGATTTAAGTGAAAATAATTTTTATCCACCTTTGCCTAGATTTCATGATGGTGTGAAGGTAATCACTGATGGGAATCCAAATATGGTTGCTGGCCGACCCAAGGGATCACCTTCACAAAATGAAAGCCAGCCTTTGGCCCCCTCACCCAATTTGGACTCAGCACCCAACAGTCCATCACTTGGAGATGACAAGCCATCCTTATTGGATTCTCCGTCTTCACCTTCTCGAGGTTTCCTTTTGGTAAAACCTGAAAACTCCAAAAAATCCAAACTACTAATTCTAACGATCTCTGCTGTTTCAGTTTCCTTTCTTGCATTTATTTTGGCAATTTACTTCCTTAATAAAAGAAAAGAGAAAAAAAGTCTCCTGTTGTTGGTGTTATCCATCATAAGGATTCATCCAGTATGGGAAACAAGATGAAGACTAATTAAGAGTGCCATGGCGAATAATTCTGCCTTGGAGACTCAAAATATCACAACTACTGAAAGTAGAACCAGTGATTGGTTGGACAAAGATGCTGGTCCGTTTGAGGTTGGAAACCCACTTGTCTCAGTTCAGGTGCTTCGTAAGGTGACCAATAATTTTTCCAAGAATTTGAGCTTGGACGTGGAGGTTTTGGTGCAGTTTACAGGGGAGAATTTGAAGATGGGACGACAGTAGTGGTTAAAAGAATGGAAACTGGTGCAATTAGTAACAAAGCACTGGATGAGTTTTAGGCAGAAATTGCTGTGCTTTCAAAAGTGCGACACCGGCATCTTGCATCCCTCTGGGGTTCTGCTTTTTGGGAAATTGGGGGTTACCGTGGTGGGGCAGTGGTGGGGCGGTCGGGTGGTGTTGCAGAGGGGGAAGGGGGATCCGGGCGTCTCTGAAATGTTTGGCAGGGTGGGTGGGGTTGAATGGGCTTTTGCCTTTTTGGGTTTTATTTTTGTGTGCCCGGTGGCAGGATTTTTGTCTTTGAATTGGGGCCATTTTATTGCTTACTCATCTGCCAACTTAGACCTTTGGATTGTATAATGGTGCATTTTGTCCTCTATAAACAAACCAGTATCTTTAACAGGGTAGGATATCAAAAAATTCTAAGAAGAGATGACCTCTCCCCTTACGGTGTGTGTGTGACCTCTTCGTAAAGGGAGATGTCACCTCTCTATAGAAAGACCGGTAGAATATCTGGGAGGGTCATGCAACAAAAGGTCTTCTCTTAAGCTCTAAGTTTTGATTTATTGCCTAACTATTATGTATGTTTTATGCTTTTGCTTCATCTTGAAAATTTTTAAAATTTCAACTTCATCATAACTTAACCTTACCACCCTCAAGTTCCTTGATGATAGGTAAATAATTATGAAATGACATAAATTATACTATTATTATCGTCAACATATTGGAGAGGTGATTTTTTTTTTTTTGGGTAAATCAAACTTTCATTGCTATTCAGTAACAATATCCAAAGAAAGTATTTACAATGAAATTTAGCAAAAATAATCTCCCACCAAATGTCTGGTAGGACTATTCCACCATACGCACACATGACATGAGATTATTGGAACAGCTGTGTATGTCACTACACATGGGCCTACTATAATATCATGTTATGTGTGCGTATGACGGGACATCTAACGAGATATCATTAATGTGAAATTTAGGGATGTGGTCACCCAACGATGATTAAATTACATGACATGACCTCGCTGGTTAACACATGTGCCACCCATTCGCGTTCCAACTAATAGATTGAGAATGAAAAGCCTCAAACCCCTGATACATGGACATACATGGACACGATTTGCTCCAGAAGAAGACCTTTAGAGCATCTCCAATGCACCATGTCTTCAATAAAAGTCTTGGAAGAAAGAGACACACACAAAAAAAATTAGACGGTCCCATAAGTTTCCTATTCTTTTTTAATTTCTATTTTCTTTTAATCACTTTTCTCTCATTTACACCATTTTTTCCTCACTTTTCTTCCCTCGTATCACGTGTAGGGTCTATTTTTGGACCTCCATTAAAGACTTCATTATTACTATTTTATCATTATTTTTGAATTTCTATCTATCTCTCTTCTCTTTTTCACTTTTTCCTCTCTTTTTTTCCTATACCTCTTTCTACCAACATTCAATTAAAATAATCAACTTTTCTCTATCTCTCTCCTCTCCACCATCCAAGACTTTGACATTGCCATTGGAGATGCTCTTAGGCTCATTAACAAGGCGTATGCTATTTTAATTTTTAAAGATGATGCAATTTTATGTTTAACAAAAAAAAAAAAAAAACAATTTGTTCTATTTGATAATACTTAGACAAAATGGGTTTGTTATGTGAATAGAGTAATAATTAAATGAAATCAAATTTTAATCATTTAGAGCAAGTCGCTTAAAAGGCTTTTTAATGAAACTTGGAAAACATATAATTAAGAAAGTTTTAATTTCTGTTGACGCTCCTCCGTCCCACTAAGCCCTTGTTTGATACTCTTTAACAAAACACATTATAATCCCACCTACCACTGATTTGACTATTGATTTGACAATTACTCATTTATAACCATAAATTTCAAACATCTATTAAATCTACACCACTCATTTCACCTCTTTATAATTTCTCTTTATAAATCAACTACCATAAATTGAATCAAACATCCCCTAAGTCAGGTTTTTATTCATTTTTTTATCTATCTTAAATTATATATTACTTTCTTTATTGATATATAGTTGAATTTTTTTTTAAAGAGAGTGTATAATTGCAATGTTAGTTCACTTATATATTCCTATTTAATGTATATGATTATCAACAAAATAAAAAAATAATAAATTAAATGATATATTACTAAAATGTTTTTAAATTTTACATTTTCAACAACATTAATCGAGATTTCTTTAATTCTGATGAAAATAGAAATATGTCTATTTCCAATAAAAAGAAAAGAAACATGTCTATTTTAGTGAACTGTGGAATATTTTATTTTGAAATAGAAAGAGAACAAATAACAAAACATTTTGTGAATATGTGGTTATCTAAATTCTAGTAAGAATATATCCTACTTAGTTACTTAAATAGTTAAATTGGTGTATAATGTAACACGACTTATATATGTCTAGTTTGAGTATGTATGCGGAAAATAAATAACATGTAACATCCCGAAAATTTCTACAAATTAAGGTAAGTAACGAAATTGTTGTTTTGAAAGAAAGATTGCTTGAAAATTAAAATATTATTATTGAATTGACGCTAAAGAAAGAATTTGGTTGACAATTGACATAAATTAAAGTCTAGTGATTTAATTAACATGATCCGATCTGCGTGGACTTAATTGAGAGATAATGCAAGGGAAATGACTTCTTGGACAATTTCCCGCCAAGTGTGCGGCGCCACATCGCGCCACTTGTCACGATGTGATTGGCGGAACTCAAAAGTTATTAAAACTAGCTAAGTCCTAACTATTATATAAGGGGGCTAAGGGTTTCAAAGGCTTCCAAACCATTCCATTTTCTCTCCCAACCTCAAATTCGTCCAACA
>CAVNYN010251937.1:0-10895 GCA_963692815.1 Nyctanthes arbor-tristis
CACTAACTAAACACCCACTTCATCCTCACTTTCTTGCACTCACCACTATCTACCAATTTTTGCTTCATTTCATTCAATACAAATACAGTGCATTTTTTTTTATTTTTTTTTTTGGGGGAGGGGGATTTATAGGTTTGCATGGTGGTGGATGCGTGTGTCTAGACAATTCCCAAATGGAGGTGATGAATGTCGGTGCATTTGATTCTTCTCGGCTTTTTTTTTCTTTTAATTTCTTCTTGCAACCATGCAAGTTATATGCCTTCTTGGTGGAAATATAATTCTAGAATATTCTCGTCAGTCGGCAATATTGCAAATAATTTCGGCTCCTTCCATAGAAGTCGGTGGTGACTACTTTAATTCTTCCCTTTAGCACTGATATTTTTCTAAGAAAACAAATCGGGCTCTGAGTTTGGAGCTAGATCTCCAATCACAGGCTGCCATGTGGCACCGAAAAGTGGGATGGCACCACATGATGGCCTGTGATTGGAGATCGGGCTCCAAACTCAGAGTCCGATCTGTTTTCATAGCCGGACTATTTGACACTGACTTCTTATTGTGCCTTTTCTTCCAGTTCTTACTAGATGTATCTGAGTATCTGTGATTCTTGATAGCGCCAACTTCCAAATTCTCTTTTTGTTTCAGCTCAACTGTCTCTCTCATCTTTAGCTTTCTCGACTTGTCATACTTGATTCCATCTTGGCTTATGTCTAACCTTTTTACCATCTTGTTATTGTCACTTGGCTTTATCGTATCTCTAATTTTAGTAACTCCATATCCTATTTCAAGAGCTTGATCATGCGCTTATCCTACCACTCTTCTTCTATCTCTTTGGACCCAAGTGGCTCCCACAAAGATGTCTCTTCATTTTCCTAAAGCAGTTCCCTTATTGATGATGAGTGGGATGACTCTTCATCCTAAGTGACTTATCTCTTCAATTCTGTAAGTATGATTCTACCTTTTCTGGTGCTTCCCAAGATGACTCTTCATCAAACACCTCCTTATGTTGTAAGTCAACAAACCAATCATCTTCGGATGATTTTTCACTAGTTACCTTATCATGTCCTTGCTCTTTTGATTCTTCACCAGACACCTCCTCGTCTCATTGGTCTTCAAGCCAATCATCTTCAGATGATTATTAACCAGACACCTCCTTATGTTCGTCGTCTTCAGATAAATCATTTTCACCGAATAGTTGTAGTGGAAGAAAAATAACTCCTCTAGGTTCCTTCTGAATGCTTGATTTGAATTGCCACCCATGAGCTTCCTCAATAATTGTAGAGCATGCCTCAAAATCCCATTCTTTTTCACTCTCATGCCTTTGTTGTTTGTCCTTGTTGTTCATAAGTTGCTATAATGCCCTCTGTTGGTGCTTTCTTGTACCAACATTCCCTGGCATAATGATCTCGTTTGCCGCATACATAACATTGGCCATTATGTTTCTTAAGTCCACCATGTTGTCCTCTTCTGTCGCGATATTGTTGATCTCATGTTGTCTCAAAACCTCTTCTTTCTTCTCTTTTCTTATTGTAGCTAAATAATACCTTTTCTTCTTCTTTCTTTATTAAGACCCTAGCCATTTGCTTGGTCAACACTTCTTGGCCAGCCAAAAAATTTTCAAGATTAGCCAGGGGTGGTTGCTCTGGCCAACCTTTTATTGCAACAATAATACTTCTAAATTAGGGTCTCAACCCATCTATTATTCTCTTCATTTTAGATTCTAAGACTTTACTGTCTGAATCTAGTTCAGAGATTTCACGACAGAGAGACTTTACCTTGTTGAAATATTCTTGAACTATCATTTCGTCCTGCTTTCTTGAGGAGCTACAACTTGAACTCGTTTTTCTTGGAGAAAAAAGCTGCTTTCTTTAGTGTATCCACATCTTTTATATGCTCTATCAATTCCTCGTTGATGGTTTTTTAAGCACATATAGAGCTTTTCCTGCTTTCAATTTCAATTTCTTCAGAACTCTGGCATCCTCTGATGATGTCACCTCATCGCCGCCAACTACTTCCCATAAGTCATAGCCTTGGAGATACGACTATACATGCATGTCTTCTATGTAGTGTAGTTATAATTATTGAGCTTTTTAATTTCACCTACCACTTGTAAGTCTCCTGTTGTGACTTGGATTACCTCCTCGTGACCAAGCAAGCTTTCCTAAGCTTCACAGTCTCAGTAATGTGCACTATGATCCAAGCTCAAATAATCTCCCCTCAAATGCTACACTCTGGAGAACTTCAAGCCCTTGATCGACCTACTCTTAAACCCGCAGAGCCCTCACTTGACCTTACTATGATAACTGCCAAGCCTCACTCGACCTGACACTAATAACATTACCCGTGAATCGACTCGCACTAATACTATCCCCCTTAGATTGACTAACTCTGATACCACTTGTTGAGTTTAGACATACTAAAGAAATTATTTTTATTGTACGCTCACAAAATGTGTTACACAATGAGACACTTGACTCACACTCTTTATTACTACACTAACTCTTACTCACTTGTGCACATGGCTTGTGCTCGCTCTTTATTCTTTCACACATCACTAACTAATTCACTCCATTCTCACCACTAAATAACTAATCACTTACTTCATCCTCACTTTCTTGCACTTATCAGTATCTATCAATTTTTACACTAAGAATACAATGCATGTGGGAGGATTTATAGGTTTGCATGGCGTGGATGCATGTGCCTAGACAATTCCCTAATGGAGGTGATGAATGCCGGTGCATTTGATTCTTCTCGGCCATTTCTTCTTTCTTTCTTTTTTTTTTTTCTTTTTTTTTTTTTTAAATTTCTTCTTGCAGCTTGCTTGCTCTAGATTTTTCCATGCAAATTGCATTCCTTCTTGATGCAAATATAATTCTAGAATATTTTGGTCAGTCAGAAATATTTCAAATAATTTTGGCTGTTTCCATAGAAGTCGAAGATGACTTCTTCAAATTCCTTTTAATTCCTTATTTTTTGCTATAAACAGAGCAACTATCAAATATACGATGGTACACCCGAACATTCGAGAAATTTTAATAAAGTCTCCATTTTGATGGACTAAATGTCACCTTGTATAGTTCCAATTGGAATAGATGAGTCGAATGCATTATGCTTATGCATGGATCTAAGTTTAAGCTTATATCCAATAATTATATCAAACCACTGGCTGATCTAGTTGACGCCGGTGTCTGCTCAAAAAAAAAAAAATCAAATTTTACGGGAGGGGAGAGGAGGAGGTACGTCTACCGGGGAGTGAACAAATAAACCGCCAAACTGAAAAACCAAACCAATTTGCTAAAGTGGTTTGAATTGGTTTGATTTAAAAACTGAAATGGTTTGGTTTCGTTTAGGTTTCGACGTTTGAAAAACTATTTAAATCAAATCAAACCATTTTTTTATATATTTCAAATTAAATGAGTGATTTTGACATTTCAATGGACAAAATTTTGGGACGATTTTAGTATTTCTATGGAAAATTTTATAGAGAAATTATAGCAAGTTAATTGAACATTTTTTTGGAAGATTTTAGGCCAAATATCATTTGAATAAGCAAATCTTAGCAATTTCTCAATTTAAGAACATATGTTACAAGGCATTAGTATTTTAATAAAATTTAGTATTTTTTTTAGCTTGAAGTTGTTTTTTTTTTTTTTTTTTTTGCTTAAGGTTGTTATTAGCTTTCAAAACAGATACTAATGTAATAAAAGATTTATATTTATAGATTTATTATATTCAAATATATTCTCATTGTGTCAATAGATACATGACACATGCTTACCATTTTAGATGCTCTTGTTGTAAAAGATTTGAATGAGAAAAATTGGCTTAATCAAATCATTGTTTTACCTTTTCTTGTTTGGTTAAAAAAAAAAGGCAAACCGTGGTTTAAAACTGAACCAAACTGAAAAAATAGATTTGGTTTGTTTGGTTTAAAAAATTAAATGGTTTTGTTTGGTTTACAATTTTTGCAAACCGTATCAGATGGTTTGGTTTGAAATTAAATTAAAACCCACCTAAACTGAACCATGTTCACCCCTCTACCCTTTGTTTAATTAATTTTTCATATTGCAGCCCATGTCGGTAAAAGTTTTCAGATTTGCTAGAATGTTTTTAATTTAATTAGTATAAGATAAGATGGCAGGAAATGGATTAGTGGAGTAGAGTGGCAAACTTATTAGAGATATGGAAATTCTTTATTTTAAGCAGTTCTCTAGAAAGTGTGAGATGTGGAAAAGCATCAAGGCTAAGCATTGAGCTTAAACGTGCCTAAGCGCACCAATGCGCGATAGAAGCTCAACTAATATGTGATAAAGCACAAAGCGTGCAGCCAAAACTTCAAGCATAGGCACTGTCTAAGCGTCGCCTTGGCAAGCTTTTTAGAACACTGATTTTAAGGCACATGCTAGGAGAAGAAAACTAAAAATGGAATAGTGGGGCCCCAACTGCAATTGACCAAGGAGAAAATATGGGGTGCCAATATTTTTTGCACAATTTTGAAAATTAAGGTACACTAAGCTTTTTTTGGGAAAAAATTAGGTATTTTAATTGTTTTTATATTGTGATATGACAATATTACAACACAACAATTACAATTTGCCAGAATACTAAACCATGTCAAAACAACTTGTTAAAACACCGAGTCACATAAAAAATAACTGGCCAAAACACTGAATCATGACAAAAATAACTCGCCAAAACACCTTGTCACAACCAAAACAACTCATCAGAACACCGAGTCACAACAACACAACTATCACAATTTACGAAAACACTACAACCACTGCCAACCTCCCACCGTGACCACCACCGTCCTTCCACTGCAACCGCCACTGCGACCACACCAACCACTGCTACCAGAAAATCCAATTTAAAATCACATTTGAGATTAAAAAAGCTTAGAGACACAGATGGAAGGCTCTTGTGTGAGGCAGCGCAGGGTGATGTTCAAATAGTAGCGGCGGCGGTGAGGATTGATTTTTGAAATCACCGTTCATTCTTTCCAAGTTCTATTTCTATTACATTTTCTAATGAGCATTTGGAGATACGGCAGTGGTCTGCAAAGATGCTACGTCAGTGAAGATGAAATTCCGGTGTCAGAGAGACAAAGATGAAAAGAGCATAGAAATGGAAGCAGGATAGAGGCGACGTAGTTGGTGCATATGATTTTTCCGAACTAAACATTTAGTCTCTGATTCCTGGGAATGGCTATTGAAACCACCCTTTTACTTTAATTAATCCAGAAAATATTCGGTCCCAAAAATAAAGCCCAAAAACTCACGTACAGGTTCCTCACTGACCTTGAGTACCAGTTAAGGAAGTTTTAGAGTACCTGAATTTTTTTCTTTGATTGGGAAGCCTTAGTCAGAGGGAAAAGTAGTGGGATATTTAGCGAGAAAAATTCTAGTACATCACGAGTATGGTACTCTTGAGCAATTAAGAATCTATATGTGTATGTCTGAGAGTTCTAATTTAACAATCAATTAGGTCACATGAATCCATTCGCTTCTTGATTTCACCAATAAGACGTAGTACATTATCAGAAAGTACTAGAATTTTATTAGATATTTGAATGCTCCTTCATTTTTGTTGTCATCAATACATGCAGGGGCGGATTTAGAGTAGGGCAATGACGGTCACCCCCACAATAACTGTAAAAAGTTCGTTTTGTATTAGGAGAATTTTAAATTTTATAAACTTGCCCCCATAATATATATATATATATATTAAATGAAAGTTATCTGGCACAATTAACTTATTTGTCCGGCACAATTAGAGATTTTCTCAATCTCCCCCCATTCCCCCCTCCAAAAAAAAGTGGGCTTTGTAAAACTCCAATTATATATAGTCTCTCCTCATTTATGAAAACTCTTTAATAAATGCATTTATTAATTTCATACATATAACTATTAATAATATATCAAGTTCAGATGACAAATTTTGTCACGTTGATACTTTTTATCATTATTATAATTATATATGTCTAATGATTATTATTCTAAAATCAGACTGCTTTTTAAGGATTATATTGTTTATTTATTTGACTAAAATATTAACGGGATATTAAGTATAACTCCATAGAATATAATGGTATATGATTCATGTTTTTGGGGTAAGTATGGTCCTAGGGGTATACAACTTTTTATTCGAAGAGTATCGAGCGGATATAGATATCATGATACAAACCCGATACCCAATTTAGACTGTTAACTAATAAAATTGAATAAGTTAGATGATTTAAAATAAATTATAATAAAATAAACTAGGTATTTTATTTATAAAAATATTCGTCAAATATTTTTTTTAATTTCCGCGTATATAATTACGCAAATAGAAAGTAATAAAAATTCATCAAAATCAAGAATCCAGCACTAAATTAACTATCTCGTAATATTTCCTAATTTTAGTTGTTTTTCAAAAAGTTTTGTGGATAGGCTTAAAGATTAAAAATAGATCAAGTTTTGTCATCTTGATCTTGTAATATTTCCTAATTTTAGTTGTTTTTCAAAAAGTTTTGTGGATAGTCTTAAAGATTAAAAATAGATCAAGTTTTGGATGACAAATTTTGTCATCTTGATTTTTCTTATAATTATAATGATTAGACCCGTAACCATTGTTATTTTAAAATCGTGCTACGTACTTTTTTAAGTTTATATTGCTTATTTATTAGATAAAATAATATATTATGGTACCTACACATAATAAATAATGTAATATGGTAAAATAAGTTATTATCATCCAATTAAAAAGATATATGGGAGTAGATACACATTCTTATATGTATAAAATTTTTTATTCGAGCGTGTATCGAGTGGAAACATATATCATGATACATACCTTATATGCAATGTTAGACCATTAAATAATAATATTAAATAAATTAGATAATTTAAAAATTAAATTATAATGAAACATTAAACGTGTATATAAGTGGATAACTATTAATAATAAATTATTAATATAACCTTATTCTAATGTATCAAATACTAAATTAAAACTGTATATTTATTGATTTTGTAATGCAGGTTTGATGTCGCGAAACTATTCAACATTTTATTGTTTATTACTAGAAATTTTGGAATTAACCTTCATGTACAACGCATGAGTGAGACTTCTTTCGGCTCCACTTTTGGCAATGACATTTGTGTTGTATGGTATATTTTGATATCTTAGTATCTCGTCTTTTGGGAGACTTCTTTGTTGTATTTAGTGATAGTTATATTTTGTTTTCATTTTCAACTTTTCATCTAAGGTAGGCACGAGTACAATATAAAATATAATATTATTTTCTTCTACAATACAGCCAAAGTACAATGCATCATACATCGTGCATAAATATACATATATGAATAAAATAGGTTGTCCGACGTGAATGTTTTTTGGGTTTTTCTGCATGAGCTCTATTCAATTGACTACATTATCTTTCAATATCCTTGCTGGCTCTCTTCACAACTCAAATTCTGCTACTAAAATTTATTGTCAAGGTGGATTATATGAATCCTTTTTATTTTATCAATTATCCGTGATAATTTTTTGTTTCCATTGTCTCTAAGAAAAAAAGAAACATAGATTATAATAACATTAATTGTACCAAATGTTACTGAATTTTTACTTTACTTGCAAATGGATAAATGACAAATTATCAACAATTATATCACTAAAGTTATATGCAATTATAAGAAGACCACTTTGTCTATATTATTATTATCTCATCATCATCAAATTATAGTCTCAAATAATAAGAAAATGCTTACTCTAAATGACACATTTTTTTGAAGAGGAACAATAGAAGAATGATTTTAGGGTTCACAAAGCATTTAACATCTATCTTGATATAGAATTTTAAATAAACTTTAACCGATTGCCATGCATCGCAAAAATGGTCATGATACCATTTCTTCATACACTAACAACAACTTCCACTGAAAACTTCACAAATCCGAATTCTTGAATGAGATATGGTGCTCTAGAATTTTCAGCCGTAAGTTGAAGTTAACGATCAATATTAATTTTTATTATATTGTTGCATAATTTTTATCATGTGGCTAGACTATGTAGTTGCACGAGACTTATAATCACAAGACATGGAGATCGTATCGTTTAAGAAAAATTATTTCTCTGGATCAGATGCAGGTAACAAAGATTTTATTGTAAGAGAGACTTTGACACCATTTAATCCAAGATTTTCTTTTACAATAGAAATTACATTTGTAAAGGTCATAGTTTTTATACTTTTTTATGACATCAAGTATCTAAATTCCTATTAAACTACTTTTGATGTATGACCTTTTCACTAGATTTGATGCAAGGGTGAAAATTCTAGTAAAATATAAAGCAACAGTTGAAAACATTGTTAGAAAGGTGTATTTAGTGTAGGGTTATAGAGTTTAATGTGCACTTTAAAAGGTCGTGGGTTCAATTCACAAATCATACATATTTCTATTGACCAATTCTCATGTCTTATATATATATATATCTCCTTTTGATAGTTTTTGTAAATAACCTCTTCTTTTTGTTCTCATTTTGTTTTTCATTTTAAAAATGTTCATTATATATGTAATTCTATGTTTATGCAGTCCTCCAAAAAAATATTCCATGTATAGTCCACTAGAAAAATTGATTTAATTATATTATTATATACTTTTTGATAATCTTTTCCCCCCGTAAAAATCAATCATTACTAGATTGAACGTGTTAAAAAAATATGGTAGTGTGATTTTTTATTTATTTATTTATCTATTTGTGAGTTCACTATTTTATTTTATTTCAATGTATAATTAATTTTTATCCTTTGTGATTTTTTGAGCAAAACAAGACAGGGTTATCCTTTTCCCCCCTAAATATATAGTTTTCTATATAAAAAACTACTTGTCCACTAACTTAGCATTATTGACCACTATAACACTACTACAAATCACCCCAAGCAAAAAAATCCTGGATCCGCCATTGAATACATGCAATCCTATTACCTTTTCGTAGTCGCGGTGAGGAGTGGTACCACCATTAATTTATCATCCTCTAAAAAAATTCTCATTTTATCTAAAAATTTGATTCCATTTCCTTTATTTTTATTCTCTACGCAAGTTCCTTGCATTATCTAGTTTTTTTTTTTCTTTTTTTCCTGAGGGGAGAATTAACTGGAAATTAACATAACTGTATTTTATCATTTTGTTTTCCTTCAATTCACTGGCTAAACAATTGTTTGAGGTTAATGGTGCTAATTACGTATCAGTCATGATACGTATCAGTCATGACTTGTGAGGGGAATTAGGAGTTCAGCCTCCTATGTGGGTTTACAACATCTCACTTTTAAAATATCTATCAACGCTTTAACGGGTTATCTATTTTTATTCTCCCTCGATAGACCAATTATTGATGTACACGCATCCCATTAATTATATTGTTTAATTTGCGTGGAGACACCTTCTAAATCCTTTTCCACTCTATTTTCGACATTTTCTCAAGATGCACTGTTTCCTATTAGACATGCTAGAGTACTTTTTTTTTTTTTTTTTTGGTAGGGGGGTTGGGGAGGGGGGAAGGTGGAGGGCATAGTTTGCATGCCCTTCTTATTGTGTTGCTCATTTTTCAAATATGATAAAGTAGATGTGTATTGTTGTACTTAGGTGGTTTCTGAAGTTAAACTTATATACTCGTTGTAAGTAATCTTTTGCTTGCTTATATTGAGATACTTTCTTTTATCTTTTCATCTTTCCCATATATATGACACGTGGAATAAGAAGAAATCAACTATTTGCCATTTGGACAGGATGACCACCTGAGTTTGCATCCGAAATTAAACTTATTGCATATGCTTGGCATGTATAGTGAGTAAGCAGTGTTTTACAAAGCGTAATTCGTAAAAAAGCGTAGAGACTAAGAATTGAGTCTAGGCGTGCCTGCCTGTACATCACTACAAGAAATAGAGTGTACGGAGCGACCCATTTAGGGCCAACCTACTTGGCGAGCCTATAGACAGACTATGTCGCCCCCAATACATACTCGTTTCTGTAGCTTAAATATTTAAAAATTTAGACTTAAAAGGGGGAAAAACAGCACATTTCGGCCCCCTTTTTTAATCACTGTACATATGTGCTCTCCCATGTCTTCTCTTCAGCCGGTTTCTTATATGCTGAGAAAATCACCCTCGCTAGGAACTTGGTGCCGGCGATCTACGACCGACGACAAAGGTTAGATAATCGGTGGGTTTGTTTTTAGATTCATTTTTTCACCCTTTTTCTGAAATTTTCCCCAATTTTGTCTCATCACTTGAAATTCGGCCCCAACCGCCGGTAGCAGTCTCTTTGTGCTCCCTTTTTCCATCGATTAGGTTAGTATATTTGGTTTCTAGGGTTATTTTATACTGCATCGGTTTCGAATGAATTGCTGGGTTAACTAGTGCGGAAACAAGTCTTCCGATCTACTTTCAAGGGGAAAATGAAGCTATTAAAGATTGGGGCTTCTTCAGGATGGTTGCCCTCTTTGTGTAGCCGATGATTTTTTGCCCAGTTTTAACTCGAAAATTAACAGCCCTTTCTGAAGGGGAAAAAACACATAACAAATTTGTGAGTGTTGCCTATGTCACTCGTGTATATCTTGGATTCTTAATTGTTTATTTATTTTGAGCTCCAAAAAAGGGGAAAAAAGGGTACAAGGGTATTGAAAACTAGATTATTTATATTAATATGGTGTCATATTTTTCTTTCATGGTTTTGTGTTCAATTTCGTGTCAAGATTTCTTCTTTATGCGAACTCTTGTTTTAGATTAATTTTTTTGCTTGGGTTTTCTGTCCCATTGACTTTGTGTGGAGTTAGTGATTTCTACATGTATTTTAACTACTTCTGGTAATCTGGTTGTTAAGTTAATTTGCTTAAAAGGTGTATATCATAAAATCAAT
>CAVNYN010251965.1:0-14999 GCA_963692815.1 Nyctanthes arbor-tristis
TGATGAAATACGATTATGGTTGTATGTTTTTAAATTTCTTCATTTTCACTTTTCATTTCTTGATTCTTCTTCTTTTAAACATTGATCTATAAAATATTCAGAACTAATTAAGGCTAGTGTTAAATTTACACTAACCGTCGCATAACAATGTTTTCTTTGCTTAACAATGAAAATAATAGTTAACATGCACTTGACTCGACCCCGCCAGTTATAATTTCTAGCTCCGTCAATGCTCCTTGGGCCAGTATACTAAATTAATAATAATTGCGGTAAATGCATAAGATAATAATTTTTTTAAAGAACTTTAACGCCCACCCAATATACGAAAATTTATAAGAGTACATATTAATAAAAAATTAAAAAACTTTTAATTGGACATTATCAAGCCCCCCCAACCCCACCCCACCAAAAAAATATATATATATTTACCTCTTTTTGAAATATTTATTTATTATTCTATTGTTTTCTCTCTGCACATAAACAACATCGATCCTAATCTTTAACAGTGCCCTAGTTTTCTATCTTACACAAACTACAAAGTAATTACTTAAGGTTACAATTGAATGAAATAGCCCTTTTGAAGCAACAGTTGGTAAAGCACTACTATTTTCTCGATCATGATCAAACCATTGAGAGGTATATTCAATATCCCTTGCATGTGTGTGCCTTTTCTTTTCCCCTCTCAATTACTGTGCTTATAGATTTTTAAGTTTAAATTTCATCACATTCTGGGTTAGTACAAAAAGTCTTCGCATTAATTCCTAATTTTTATTTAAGTGTCAAAATTTTGTTACGAATTCTAGGTGTGATATTTCTTTAGCATGCAAATTTGATATCTTGGACGAGAAGTAGGTAGTTTGGCGTGTGTGTACTTGAGGAGCAAGAATGCATATATCTAAGTTTCCTAATTTGAGTTGTCTACTACTTATCATATTTAACTAGGTTAAACCTTCATGCATGTTAAGTTCTACTTATATAAGGAAAGTTTTGTGTTTATGGGAACTAATATTCTATCTTTCCTTATATTTGTCTTCTATATGTATATGGTAACTTTAATTCTTGACTTGAACAAGAATTCAAAGACTACCCTAGGTCGAGATATCTTGGTGGAGCATTCTTTCAAGCATTATTCTTTGTAGGGCGGGGCATCCGATCCGGAAACTCGAGAAACCGACCCTACCGACCTGATTCGGGTCGAGTCGGGTCGGGTTACTGTAGCAACCAGGTCGGTCCCTGGTTGAGAGAGTGGAGAACCCGACCGAGTCGAGTCGGGTTCCGGGTTGACTGGTGCAACCCGGGTCAACCCACTAAACCGAGTCGGGTTAACCAATTATATATATTTTTATTTTTTTTTCCACAAAATTTTTGGTTTGAAGCCTGAACCCTGAAGTCACAAAATCGTTTTCCTTTTGCTTATTTCCAATTTCCATTGTTTTTCTCGTTGCCGGACAATCACCGCGAGGTCAGTGACGAACATAGAGTTTCTACTTTCTAGGACTTTTAAAATCATTTTCCTTATGACAATTTCACCATTTCAAATTTCAATTTCACACAAAAGGGGCTCACATTCAAAACACTCTCAAGTCTCAAGAACCCTAGATGTGCCTAAAATTCAATCCCTCCATCCTTCATTGTTACTGCCGTCGACTCCAGTGCCGCCGCTGACTGCTGAGCACCGCCGCCGCCTTCGACTCCAGTGGTGCCGCTAATTGCTAAAAACCGCAGCCCTCCCAGTAGCACTGCTGCGAACCTCCACCATCCCAGTAGCGCTGCGCCGCGCCATTCCTGCCATTCTCGTCTAGCTGCGGATTGATTTTTCTCTTTGATTTTCTTTTTGAATTTTTTGTTTATAGAATGAGTCAAAAACTCAAAACAAATTCAAAAGGATGAAACGTAAAGTTTGCCAAAAAGCAGAGGAGGAAAAAACGTAACGATTTAGCATTTAGGTTAAAAGATGGGCTGGAATATGTTTTTGCAGAAAATGGGCCGATTTTTCCAATTTGGGCCTTTATTCTTAAACCAAAAAAAAAAAACAATTGGACCTTGTTGTGGCCCAACCCGGCAACCTGAGTCAACCGACTCAACCCGAGTTGAGTCGGGTTGACTCGCTCGGCTCGGTTCCCAAACCCTCAACCTGATTTGATGTAGGTCGGGTTCAGGTTGGGCCCAAACCCGACCCGATTCGATCGTTGCCTAGGCCTAATTCTTTGTACTCGACGGCAAGAGCAAACACACGACCACGGCGAGATTTATTCTTGCATCGTGCTTATACATTTTCTAAAGTTGTGCTTGGCTTGGCTACCCTTCATAGTGTGTTGGCAGGCAACCAATATATTTGCAAGGGACTTTTTCACACGAGGTTGAAGTGTTAGGAGTTCAAGTATCTGAAGATGAGTTCGGGAGATTTTTAGGAGTTTGATGTACGTTTCAGGAGAAGCGCCGGAGAAAGGCGTAGAGCAATGAGAGTTGTCAACACAACAAAAGGCGTAAGAAGGGAGTTTTTTTAGAAGTTTTCCTTTTGTGTGTTATGTGTATATATTGCGATATCACTTGATTTTCTTTCTCTGTACTAATCTTTCAGAAGGTATAGTAGAACGGTAGTCCCGTAGCAACGGTGCCCGTAGTTTTTCTCTTTTTAGGTTTCCGCGTCAACAATTCTGCGTTATTTTTATTTGGTGCATATACTCGAGCTAGACATATCTAAGTTGCGTCTTTGTTGACACCAGATAAACGGTTTAAGTAGTTAGGCAGGATACATCCCGATTAGACTCTAGATAACCACATATTCACATTCTGTTTATTTTTTCCTTTCTTTTGTTTTTTTTTACACCCTTCCTAGAGTCTATGATCAGCTCTGACATATAGACACTTTGCAAATGGGAGAAGTCCGTGTTACCTAAGGATGCTATATATGTATAGAGTCCAGTTTTGTAAAGGGAGTGGGTTATTTGAGTCGAAATTGGCGCTGACACCCAGCAATAAGAGAGTTGAGAGCATGTGCACGTTTTTCAAGGTTCTAAAAAGCATAAGGTATGAAGGAGTATCGGGGTTAAGCATTGAGTCTAGCCGCGTTTATGTGCAAGGAGTGCTGAAGTGTGACGCCCAAATTTAGAATACTGCATTTTTTATTGATCCATTTTTAAGATCACTTCCAATTTTAGGGGGAAAATGAATGGGAAAAGGAGACAGACGTAAGGGGGAAATGGGTAAAATGGTAAATGAGGGGTCAAATCGCCCCTTTTTGGGTTTTTTCACCAAAAAAAAAATAATGATAATAATAAAATAAAACCTTGACACTATTTGGCATGGTGGGGACTCAAATTTGGGTTTCCGCGACACTAGAAATGCTCTAAGGCGAGTTTCCGTCGTCTAGTTATAGTCTTTTTAGTTTTAGTCCATATTTATCTTTAAAATAACATAAAATGATAAGTTCATTGAAAAGAATCATAAGTTTTTATGTGACTTATCGTTTAATATTAGTCCGGCTGGTGCTTGAAAATTTTCAACTGATACACACACACTATGATAATCACTAATACTGATAAGTAACATTATTCTTTCCAATAATAAATAAATATGCATATAATCGGTGGAGAAATTTTCTAATACAGCTACTAGTAAGGAAAATTTTCTAGTACTTTCAGAATACTTTATCCTGTGTGGCAAAATTAAGAATCAGCATGTGGATTTAGGGGCCCCTGTTTTTAACTTAGTTGGGCTCTTAAATACACATGTAGATGATTGGCCGGGTACTCTTAAGAGATCAGAGTACTAGAACATTTTCCTTACTAGTAGTGTTATTATTTTATATTAATACCCGTGATTGATGCTCACTCGCTTCCAATAGAATAGGAGGGCAGTACTTGTTTTTATTAGATGTTTTTTAGATGAGGCCCGATGCAGGTATAATGTGGTATTGGTTACCAGAAATTTTTTAATAAAAAGTGGGCACTGTACATGTACATAATAGGGAGGGAAGAAAATTATTTATTGACAAAATCAGAGGCGCATTTTACATCAGGATGGATCATTTTGGATATGAGCTGTCGTGTGCTGCTTTGGATCCTACCAGTAATCTTTACTAAAAATATGTCAGTTTGTTACATATTATAATAATTGGCCAATCAAATATTTTCAAGTAATTTTAAATTTTACTAAGAAAAAGGGCTAAATAATATGATGTCAGCTGATTAAAAAAATTTTTAATGGTCACTAATTCAGCCTTGTTACTTGAAAAAATTCCACATACAGCCTTAAATAATCGCTAATTGGCACTATCTAATTCTAATTTTTCAATAAAGGACATTTTTTTGGACCGAAATAATTTTAACATTTCAAACTGACATAAATTAAATTAGAAATTAATAAAGGAGAATTAAATAAAAAGGTTATTTGCATTCTATCAAAGATTTTTTACCGGTTAAAATGATTTTTTAAGCAATAACCTTCAAGTTATTATTGTCCTTTAATGAGGGAACCTCTTAAACCAGTTTATCAAAAATGTACACCCGTCTTCAGCTGCAAGATAACAGCATATCGAGCTTATGTTTACAAAAATGACATCTTATCTTATATATCCAAGAATGACAATATTTCAGAAAATAAAGCTGCCAATTTGAGTTGATAAAATAAAAACCGTTGTTCTGTCTCCTAATAGTTCATAATGTTGAGAGAGAATTTGTAGAATAATTTTTGTATTCATCTCATTAGAAGGGGATGTATATATAGATTACAAAGATAATTCAAATTATGATTCTACCTTATCTTAGGTGAATCTTATGTGAAAACGTGGTTATCTGGTACTTAATCAGGATATATCCTGCCTAACTACTTAAAAAGTTTATTCGATGTTAACAAAACGTGGCCTATACATGTCTAGTTGGAGTACTATGCAAAATTACAAAAACGCCAGAGTTGTTGATGCGGAAATCCAAAAGGAGAAAAAATGTGGGCATCCTTGCCACGAGACAAACAATCCACTAATCTCTGAAGGTTTAGTACAGAGAAAAGAGAGTAAGTGATATCACAATATACACTAAATACACAAAAGAAACTGTAAAAAAACTCCCTTCTTTTTGGCCTTTTGTCGTGTTATGAAGACAACTCCCGCTACTCCTTCTCATATTTTCCACCGCGCTTTTCCCGAAACATATATTAAGCTCTAGAACTTGTATAGAACTTGTATATAAAATATTTTTTATAAAAACATTTTTAAGTGGATGAGTATAAAAACTTTTTATAACTTTTTACAACTTTACACTTTCATTTTTTGAAAGATACTACTTTACACTTTTATTATTATTATTATTATTATTATTATTATTATTATTATTATTATTAATTTTTTTTTGAAACATACACTTTCATTATTTTTAAAAAACTAGTTTTTAGTGAGATTACTGTTTGTAAGATCCAAAAGTAGCACAAAGGCAGTTCACATCCAACATGACCAATCTTGATGTAAAAGACGGCTCTTCTTTAGTCTATAAATAATTTTATTTTCTCTTTCTATCATGTACACGTACACACCTGTTTTATATATTACTGGAAAATTTCAAAAGCTCCAGATAAATACACCCCCGTTAGTGTCTCTAACAAATTCGTATCAACTTTTGAAATTCTTTAACTTTCGTTTTTATTAGTATATGTTTTCTTAGTATAATATTGTCAACTCCATCAAATATCCTCGTATAAAACTAAGTTAAAAGTATCGCAATAATTTTTTTCCTTCTTATTTGCTAAGTTATTATGGAAAAAAAAAACAAAATTCAAACATGCACTATGATATAAGGGCAATTTTTACATTTTGAATTAGGGCACCAAAATTGATGTGGCTCTCACAATACTTTATCTTACAAGTTTATGTAGTATATATACATAGTGGGTGTTTATTTATGTGTGGTACTTTTTTTAAAGAACAAGAATAAATAATTTTTAATTTGTAAACAAATATATTATTTTGCCTTGTTTAAATTAAGAATAAGGTTCTAGAATCGAGTGTTGGGGAAATGAAAGTTTCGAGTGAGGTCCAAAAATACTGCATATGAGGCTAAAAACACGGCAGATGTACCATGAGTTAGGAAAATAATACAACTTTAAGCTTTAGTTTGGAGCTTGTAGTTCTAGAGTCCAGAAAAGAATGTAATAAGCATTAAGGTAGAGGATAAAATACATGGTGAAAGATGCAGAAAAATTGGTGTTTGAAGGGATTTACTAAGAAAGTATGTCTATAATTAGAGTGGAATTCAATCAACTCAGATGTATAATTGCAAAGAAAAATAGAAGTTTCATTCAACATTCTGCAATTAAGCAGTCCAGAGAGAAGCTAAGTCCTAAATTTTATGGGTTGATTAAGAAAATTGGAGCAGTGGCTTATAAGTTAGCTCTTCTAACTGGTAGTAAAATTCACTCAGTCTTCCGTGTATCTCTTTTAAAAAAAGAAGATAGGTGATCAAGTGATACCAGTAGCCAATTTAGCAGTTTGAAACTTCAATATCCCATGAGTACTCTATTCCGGAAAAGATTTTGCAAATTAGAGAAGTGAAGAAAAGGAGCGGAACTGTGGTACAATGGCTTATTAAATGAGTAGGTAAAAGAGGAAGAAGATTCTACCTAGGAAATGGCATAATATTATAAACTGTTTGAATTCTTGCGTTGGGATCATAGTGGTGAAGGAGCAAAGAGGAGGTGCTTTGAAATTAAGCTAGTGTTTGAACACATGATTTTTTGGAAATTAAAGTCTAAACCCTTGATTTCTCAGGTGCAAGGGGCCTAAATTTCATAATTTTTCCCAAAAAATATCGATTGACCGAAATCGGAAGTCGAGCACGAAACCGCCAAGTTACCTATCGGTGGTTGCTTTTCCCAAGTTCTTTAGTTTATTTAACCACTAGGGGCAGCACATGCTTTTCACTGTGGCTAACTTCTTTAATTGAAAATGATCCCGTGTCATATGTACTACACACTATGGCGCCATATTTATCATGTGGCATGCCACATAGTAAATATTTACTATAGTGTACCACATAGTAAATATGGTGTCATAGTGCGTGGTACATATGACACTGAATCGAGACTCCTTCTTTCATAGTTATTTTTATAATTTGGAAACTGAAAATTTTATTTTAAATATACATCATTTGTCATGAGCCCCTTTCTAAAACTTTCCAAAGTTTTTGTTACAAAATTTCCCATGGCTTGCATGAAATACAAGTGGTGTGCATTATGGTGGGAAGTTTTATACAAAACTTGCGGGTGCTTTTTGAAAAGTTTTCATCATTTGTTATACATAAACCACTCAATAAAATTCGGGGTAAATTTCACAAAAGGTCTCCAACCTTTGCACTTTGAATCGTCTGAGTTTGTAATTTTTTTAGAGCTTTAGGTCCTTAACCTTTCATAAATACGTACAGAAGGTCCCTATTAATGGAAAATTCCGTTAAGTGGCTGAGTAAATTACCTTTGCACCCTTTTCTTTAATTTTTTTAAAAAAATAATTCAAAATATTAAAAAATATATAAAAATAAAAAAGGAAAAAGAAAAAAAATTTAAAAAAAAACTAAAAGTCGGGGGACCCCTTCACTGCCATTTTCGGCAGTGAAGAGACTGCCGGAAATGGCAATGAGGGGGGGGGATCCCAAGAGCAGCTGCCGGAAAAGGCAGCAATGGTGTACATCTCGGCAGCTGAAAGGGGGGAGTCCCCCCTGCACTGCCATTTCTGGCAGTGTGTTCATCGTCAGAAATGGCTTGGCAGCGAACACCCCAGCGGGCCCCTTTCTATTTTTTTCCTTTTTTTATTTTTATATTTTTTTAAATGTTAAATTCTTGTTTTTTGAAAAAAAATTTAAAGAAAAGGGTAAAAAGGTAATTTGCTCAGACACTTAACGAAATTTTAGATGGATTTCATTAACATGGACCTTCTGTGAGAATTTATGAAAGGTTGAGGACCCAGCACATTAAAAAAGATGTTAGAGACCCAGGCAATTTAAAGTGCAAAGGTTGGGGACTTTTTTTGAAATTTACCCTAAAATTCGTAATAAACGATGGTTTGAAATGATGTCATCCATTTGAAATTTTTGGTGCAAATATTATTATTATTTTTTAAAATAAAGATTACTGGGAAAAAAAAAACTCTAATTCATTAAATTTTAGTTTTCACCAAACATTGTGGAATTTGAGTGGTTGTTTAGTACAACTGAAATTGTGTTTTCTTTTTCTTGTTCTTTTAAATAAAACGTAGACGGCCTACAATTGAAGTCACATATACACGATGTAATAAAATTTGTCGTAATGGTTCACGTTAAATAAAAGTGACTAAATAAAAGTGTACAGGATTGGACAATAAAAACTAGAAAAGAGAAGCTAAAATTTTTTATATGAACTGATGAATAGCTGGAGGGGAAGTCTAGACCATTTTCTTCAATGCGGTTTCTACTTTGAAGCTTTGTACAGTTTGTCCAATCTACTAATTTAGACTCACCATATTTGATTAAGTGATTGCAAGACTTGGACTTTTGATTCAATTATTCAGTCAACAGTTGGTTTTTGAGGTTTATTTTGGCCGGTTTTCCAAGTGATTTCAGTTGTAAATAGATAATTGATTGATGAATTCTTGGATCAAAGACATGAAATCTTACATAAGTAGAATGTAACTGTAAAGCCACTAAGTCAAATTACTCTCATTTTCATTCATCTGCTGCAAGATTGTCCCTTTAAAAGTGATCTGCAAGAAACATTTTTAGTAAAGTGAAAGCTCTTCGTGGCTGAAATCGTGGAACCTCATGACCAGCGCCCCGAACTGTTGCGAAAGTTAATCCACTATAAACTACCCGGTATCCAGCTACCTGCAGTGAAAAATTCTCTCTCAATACTGAATACATATATATACTGTTGATTTGATCAAAGCATTTTACTAATATTCCAAGTTTGATATACAAAACTCATGTGTCTGACTACGAAAAGACCTACTTCAGTTTCGACCAACCAAGGACGCCAAGGTTTGATAACTTTAAGGTTCATAGCACCAATGGAATATCGCGTACTAGTTACTGAAACAACTGCATCAACGTCACCACTGAAAAAGATGTATAATTAGCATATGCGAAATGTATCCATTGTAAAAGATAGAAAATACAATTACCTGTAAATAAGTATCCGAAGACCTGAGGCCATAAGCCTTTTATATATTGGAAACATCGTTGATGGGCTGTCCTTCCAAGAACTGATCACAACACTGAGAAGAAGAGAAATTTTCTCTCGAATTATCACAAGGATAATAGTGCTTATTGGGCATGTTTTGTACGCTAGATTAATCACATACGGACATGTAAAGACAGTTTTTTTATGGAGCCAGATCAGGAGAACCAATAGAAAACAGTTAGAGCCCGATCTGATTTCATAAAAATCAGCCTTAAGAAGAATGTAAGGAGTTCTTGCCTGCATTCCTGCCAGTCATGGGGTAGTCTTGTTTTGTTTGCATGAAGGGCTTTCTGCACTTGAGGAAGATTAAGATAGTTGTAAATATAATACGATTCACAAGGATCGTATCCTTGATGTTTTTTCGTTATGTTTGACAATGTGAAGGAAGACGGGCATAAGGGAGCATATATATTGTAAAAATCTATCTCTCCAATTTCTGAAGCATCAAAACGTCCACATTTTGAGCTTGCTTGCTTACAATTTCCTGTAAGCCCTTGATACGTCTCATCAGATATTAACGCATGGCTCCAAATAAAATCAAAAAGACCTTTGAAATCTGTAGCATCGTTCATTATTCCATTGCCAATCTACAAATTCAGAATAACACATAAACAAAGAGATTCTATTTAAGGAAATTATGTCTCTGATTTAAAAGCTTATTACCATGATTCCCTTGAGAAGGATCTTCGAAGTTGGTCGTGCTTTCTTGTTTCTACTGACAATAACATCTGCTAACTCTGGAATATAGTAACCTACAAGACCAGCACAATTGTTATAAAATGTTGTAAGAATGTTTTATTTTGTATTAAAAGAAGCTTCTTCTTCTTTTTTACCTGCATAACTTTCTCCGGTTATGTAGAAATCCCTTGTTCTGTAATGAGGGAACCTCTTGAACCAGTTTAGCAAAAATGTATACGCGTCTTCAGCTGCAACATATCAGAATATTGAACTTAAGACTTCAAACGGAAACGAAGTTCAAGGTTCGACAATGGATATACTATTACAAGGTGCTTAACCGGTTCTTTTGTCTCCTGAGAGTTGATAGTCTGAGGTGGTGTTGGAGTAAGAGAATCCAACGCCTGCTGGCGACTCCAGAAACAATACATTTGCAACTGCAATATCACATACATAAAAGCATAAACATCAAACATCCACCTCATAACGTGTCAACCTCTTATCCGTCAAATTGAATTATTTATATATCGAGATAAATTAGAAGCAAATTTTACATATATACCTCTGTTCCATGCAAATTTTCTCGAATAGAGTGTTTTACCATCAGGAGATCGGAAGAGCGTCGTGTAGTTCTCGCAGGGCCCCGATTCCAAGTGATGAACAACCAGGTCCTGTGCATAAGGTTAACAACTTGTCACTTTCCGGTTCATATTAAGCCGATCAGCCAGCGCAAGCCGGTAGAGTCAGCAGATGTGTTTTATATTAAGAGAGAAAGAGAGAGAATTTTCACCTCCATTGAGCCACAAAAGAAGTGGCTTAGAAGAAGGATCATCAGCAGCCTCAGCAAAGTAATAGAAGAGGCTTCTACCTTTCTTTTCATCAACATTAACATATCCGGAGTATTGCTTGAACTTAACCCCTAATGGCTGTCCCGGAAGCCCGCCTTTTATAAGATCATATTCCATACTTCCTATATCAGAAAAGATTGTTTCAGATTCGAAATTCGTTTCTGCCCATTTCTCATCATCGGTTGTGACCTGAGCCTCCATTTTCCACCGACGCCAGGCCATAAGTGAACTGGCTTGATTAGTTCCCAAGCCATGGGCAACTGCAGGAAGCATTACAATGACAAGAATAATGGAGAGAAAGAGCTTTGAAGAGAAAAATGCATTCTGTTCTTCCATTGTTCTCTTGTCAGTGCAATTCTCATTAGATGTCAGGTGGATTTATACAGGCCCTGCGTTTGGGTTTATCTTAAAAAGTTACTGTTATGTTGATTATTTATTTTGTATTTGTCTGGGCCTTATCTTTTATCCTGTCTCGTAACATGGTGCTTCGTTGGAGTATATTAATCTTGAAATTTGTATGCCCGACTAAGTGTTAATCGAATCAAATTACTCGCTTGAGTTTAATGGTCTCTGATATCATATTAAGACTAGCGTAGAGGTAGTCCAATCACTTATGTGTTGATTATTTATTTTGTATTTTTCTTACATGGGATTTATCTCTCAACACATGTTATTGGATAAGTTGACCAGTAAATGCTAATATTGGACGTATAGTAAACGTTGGGAAAAAGGAAACTAAAATATCTAATTGTGACTTGAACAAAAAATTTATTATTTGCCTCTAATTTCAAAAGGATTCCTTTCATATCTTTCATATTTTTCTTTATCATATATTCACTAGAAACAATGATTGGAGATGAATGGCATCAAATGCAAGACTTGAGAATAATCCAAATGCTCATCAAAGTTTCTATCCAATAATTCAATCAAGAAAGTTGTCAATATCTAATGGCCAATAGGAGTCTTGGTCTTCATTTACATGGGTGTTAAATATTCCAAGAAACTACTCACGACGCGTTTTATGCATTTATATGTTCACCCATTTTGACACTTTTAACTTTTGAATGGGTGTTAAAACTTTGAACCAAGAACAGCTAACGCTAGATAATATTATTGATACTCGTCTATATATGTCATTGAATTATAAGTCAAATCATGTATGATTATATTTATAATAAGTCATTACATGAGCTGGTGTTTGATACTATTGGTATTACATGACATTATTCATCAAGAATGTTAATAAGTTAGACGGTGCCCCCCCATGTCAAAATTTGCCAGTTTTTCATGTGTGAAATACCAAGTTTGGTCTAATTATTTTATGAAAATGATAAATCGGTACTTCTAACAAATGAAGAAGTCACATAGCGGCCCAAATTAATTAACAAATTGACGCTCCAAAAATCCGCATGTCGGTTATTATTTTTGCTATGTAAGATGGAGTAGGTATTCATGTAGTACCAGAAATTTTTCTGACATTTTGATATTAAAAAAATAAAAGAAAATAAAAGAAAAGAAAAGGAAGAAAGGAAAGAAAAAAAAATGGATAAGATAGAATTCCATTTGGACCACCTGCACATGGAACTGTGTGTATCGTTGTTAGTTGTTACGTAGGGATTCATGCCGTGGACTATGGGCCTCATCGCAACTTTTGGAGGCTTGTTATTTGGAGTTTTATGTAAAATAAAAACTTATTAAATTAATATTAATCACCGATTTTTTTCTTTTTCTTTTTTTTTTTTTGTATTACAAAGGGGATGAGGGTAGAGGATGATGGGGATTCGAATCCGAATTACTCTAATAAGGGGTCAGGTCCTTTTTAACTTAAACTGCCCTTTAACCCCTAATCACATATTTTTTTCAAAGAAATAAATTTTCGCAATTCTTAATAATTATGCTTTACAATTATGTTACACATTCGGTTATAAAGCTAACTCTCATCTACATTATAGTTGAACAAACTTTTGGAGCCTACGCTTGTGCCACTATCCTCTAGTCAACAGATCGGAAGAGCACTTCAACTTTGCCCTGTATGCTTTTTGACCATAACACGGTTTATTATTACTAATCATTTAGACGTAGTTGATGACCGGAAAAACACGTGTGGCGATATATGATTTAGTAAAAATGTGTTTATAAACTATTTTTGGTAATAATTGTTTTTATCATCAATCGCTCTATCAAACTCATGGAATTATTTTAATATTTACAATTGATCTCACACTAATACAGATTAAAAATATTAATTGGCATGATGAAGATATTGAATGTAATTAACCACACTAATTGAAATTAATAAATATTTAATGTAATTTACATATGGTACTAAATGGTGTGTACTTAATGTTTGGACACAATATAGAGTGTAACAAATGAGATCAATAAGAAAAAAGTGTAAAGTATGAATTAATACAAAAATGAAGGGACAATAGTGGAAATCAAATGTTTTACACACATCTCACATTTTATAGACTTTCTCTGTTTCAAAAAGATATTCCCCTTTTATTTTTCACACAAATTAAAAAAACTCAATTAATATTGTTAGAAATGTACAATTTATGAATGTATTTCCTAATATGCCCTTTGATTTATTTAATATTTTACTTTATATCTTTTTTATCATTGATTACTATGCACAATAAATAAGGGTAGTTTAGAAAATTAAAAAGTAAAACAAGAAAAAGAGAATATAATTTGAGACAGATAAAAAATAAATAGGAAAATATCTTTTTTGAGACGGAGAGAGTATTATGATTTGTTAGTACACGGTACTTGGGATGCAGAGGCTTTTAAATGTGACTCTGAACCATTTTCTACTTTTCAAAAAGGGTAATTTTTTCTGTTAAAAAAAGGGGTAATTTTCACTTGTCATCCGTAAAGTTTCAACATTGACCCAATTTTGTCCGTGTTCTTTGTTTACCCCCTATATTGTCCTCAATCTTTCAACTTTAGTACAAATTCACTTTATTGCCCCTTTCCTAAAATTTTTCATTAGAACAGCACCTTAGTAATAAAGGGTAAAATTTGGGTAATTTCACTATGTGTCCAACCTTTCAAATTTGATATAATTTTGTCATCATTCTTTTTTCATACTTTATTCTCAAATTTCATATATGCACGCATTATGCTCCCGATATCAAATTCCATCAGCTATGTTTAATTGGTCAAATATTTAATTAATATTATTTTGACTAGATATCCAATTGCGCTAAAAATACGTTGTTCTTTATCCCCCTTACATTTGGGTCCTTAACCTTTAATTTCTAACCGCATATCCAGGACCATTTAAGAAGTAACAAATCTGATCATTTCGTCTAAGATTTGAACGTCTTGATCCAGTTTTACTAGTGTTCATAGAGGTCAAGATTGAAAGGTTCCGTGATTTTTCCTGCTAGACAAATCAATTTAGAGTTGATAAAATCATTTCATACAATAGTCGGATGGAGCGCATGAACAAACAGAAATGAGACATTAATTAATTTCAATTACAAGATCTGACTTTTTAGTTTTAAAAAAATTTTGAACCCTTGATGCTAGAAATCAAAGGTGTAAAAGCACCTCCAATGGTAAAACATAGATTTCTTTGCAAGAGGCAAAAAGACCTCGAAGATGAACGAAAGTCGTCTACAACCGTTTAATAATGAATTGAAGTACTAATGAGATACTTGTTAAATCATAATTAGTTACCAAGGAGAGAGTGGTAGAAAATACCAGAAAGCGGATGTAACTACGAGTCTACCGCACCCTCTAGATGTAGATACTATGATAGACATCCTCTACTTTTCCTGGTGCGAAATGTTCGGGCATGCAAGGGTTCCAACGAAGTGCCAAAAGCCATACCAACTGAAGCTGCTGAAGCAATTTCACTGAAGGTCCCTATTTTTCATCGACAACTACAATCTCATAGAGGGTGCTAAGTTACACAAGCAATGAGAAAGTAGCTAAGTTTTACAGATTTTCTACTGTAAATCGAAATTTATAGTAAAAGTTTAACATTAAAAGCTCCAAATGAATAAATAAATAAGTACTTATATGCTATCAATTATTGTAGTGAATTCTTTAAGACACCTCAAAATTTTGCAAATCAGTCGTAAAAATCCTCACACCTCAATTTAAAAAAGAAAAAATAATCAAGCAACAAAATTCTTCATATCACACTTCTAACTTTCACACTAATTTGATGATAGCCTCTGAAAGACTCAGTACACTCCAGTGATTTAACTTACTGGCTGCTGGTGACCCCCATGGCCATTCGAGGCCACATAAACTGCACCTGCA